>CANXYI010306801.1:0-10010 GCA_948208565.1 Hura crepitans | reverse complement strand
GGCTATTAGCCCCATATATTCTATCACTTCGTATGACCCAATAAACCTCAAACTTAGTTTTCCCTTCTTGACAAAATGTAGAACTATTTTCCATGGCAAAACCTTTATAAATAACTTGTCTCCCACTCAATATCTTTCCTCTTAAGATTAATATAAGACTTTTATCTATCAAAAAAAGGCTTTAAGTATATCTTTGATGATCTTTACTCTCTCTTTAGCATCCTTGATCAAGTCTAGGCCCATGAGCTTAGTTTTACTAAGCTCACTTAGTCATACTAGTGTTCTACACTACCTTCCATATAACACCTCAAAAGGAGCCATTCCTAGACTCATTTGATGAGTGTTGTTTAGGCAAATTCTTTTAATGATAAATAGTGATCTAGCTACCTTTGAACTCGATGGTGCAACTTCTTAGCATATCTTTAAACACTTGTTAAAGATGCTTCATCATAAGCATAACATCATACAATATAAATCCTAACATCAAATCACTTAAGTTTTACAAGATTACCTAAATGACTCTTTCTAACTGTCTTTCAGTCTATGGATAAAATGCCATACTAAAACACAATTGAGTACCAAAGGTATTGTGAAGTTTCTTCTAAAACCTTAAAGTAAACTATAGGTCCTAATATGATATGAAAGAATATGGCACTCCATATAATCTAATTATTTCATCTGTATACAATTTTATAAACTTCTGTATGGAATAGTTTATCCTTACTAGTATAAAGTGAGCTATCTTTGTGAGATGATCCACCACAACCCATACTGAATCATGCTTATTTCATGTCGTAGACAAACTAACTACAAAGTCCATGGTGACTTTATCTAATTTCTATTCTAGAATTACTATTAGATGTACCAAACTAGATGGATCTTGATGTTCTGACTTCACCTATTGACAAGTGTGGCATCTAGTCACATATTTTGATATATCTCTCTCTATACAAGGCCCCCAATATGACATCTTCAAATCTTGATACATCTTCATACCACTAAGATGTATAACATAAGGAGCATTATGCATCTCATATAAAATCTATTTCTTCAATTCTTTAACATTTAGAACACATATTATGTCATGGTAATATAGACATCCATCACTCTTCATTTCATACTCAGTAGGCTTCTCCTCTTAAATGGCACTTTTCACACTCAACAACCAGTTATCCTCCTTTTGACCATCTCTAACTCACTGCAATAGAATTGGCTTAATGTGTATCTCTACTAAAAAAGTGTTGTTAGACATAAACTAAAATCTCACATTCGTGGCTTTCATTTCTACCATAAATTTGTACTCAAAGCATCAGCCACCACATTGGCTTCACTAGGATAGTAATCAATCACACAATCATAATCTTTTATCAGCTCTATCCATCACCTCTATCTCAAATTCAACTCCATTTATGTCAGAAGATACTTTGAATTCTTGTGATCCATGTATATGTAACACTTGTCACTAAAGAAATAATATCTCTATAACTTCAGTCCAAATACTATTACTGTTAACTACAAATCATGTGTAGGGTAGTTCTTCTCATGTGGCTTCAACTATCTAGAAGCATATGCAACTACCTTGCCTTTTTGCATTAGAACACAACCTAACCTATTATGTGAAGCATCACTATGAATGATGAAGTCATTCCCAAAAACTAGTTATACTAAAATTAGAGCTTCAGTCAATATTGCCTTAAGCTTATCAAAGCTTTCCTAACACTTGTCATCCCAAACATACTTGACATCTTTCCTTAATAGACAAGTCATTAACTAGCCAATCTAAGAAACTCCTAATCTCATTAGTGTTCCTTAGTGGCTTCCATCTCATAACAACTTCTATCTTACTAGGATCAATAGCAATGTGCCACAGAAAAGGCATCTCATTGAGCAAAAACTCACTTTTACTAAGTTTTGCATAAAGCTTCTCTTTCCTAAAAAAATCTATAAAATTGTCCTCAAAAGATGTTTATGTTTCTTTATGTTCTTAGAATAAACCAAAATATCATCAATAAAGACAATGAGAAATTGATTTATATATTGTCTAAAAATTCTTCTCATTAAATACATAAAAGTTACTAGACCATTGGTAAGCCTAAATGGCATTACCAAGAACTTATAGTAGCCATATCTTATTTTAAATGTTGTCTTTACTACATTAGACTCTTTTACCATTAATTGATAATAACCAAATCTCTAATAAATTTAAGGGAACACTCTTGAACCCTTAAGTTGACAAAAAAAGATTGTCAATCTATGGAAACAGATACTTGTTCTTAATAGTCATTTTATTCAATTGACAGTAATTTACACACAACTGAAGAGTACCATATTTCTTCTACATAAAAAACACTGGTGCTCTTCAAGGTGAAACACTAGGTCTAATAAAGCCTCTATCTAACAACTCTTGAAGCTAGATCTTTAACTCTTTTAGCTCTACTGGAGCCATTATGTAAAGAGCTATAGATACTAGAGTAGTACTAGGTAATACTTCAATACTGAACTCAAGTTCCTATTCAGGAGGTAAACCGAGTAACTCTTTTGGAAAAACATCTATGAATTCTAACACTACTAATATACTACTTACATCTACATTCTCATCTTTACATCATACACATGTGTAAGATAAGCCTGACAACCCTTTCTCACCATCCATCTAGCTGTAACTGTCGAGATAACATTGGACACAAGTCTATCCTCTCACCACTATTGTAATCTTAGTCCCATCCTCATTATTAAGATTAAACCGCTTCAATATACAATCAACTATTGCCTAATACTTGGACAACCAACCCATGCCCAATATCATATTAAACTCATCAAAAGATAGATTGATAAGATCAACCATAAATTGGTGTCCTATCAATGGACACAACTTATAAACCTTGTTTACTTTGACATGCTGAGCTAAGAGATTATTAACAAAAATCACTAGGTCCATAAGTTCTGACTCTAACCCCTGATCTCATTCTCATGGTGTGCAAACATATGAAAGTGTATATCCTAAATAAATCAAAGCTAATATAAGTGAGTCAAAGAGATAGAATTTTATAGCTATGATGTCTAGCTCATCGGCCTCCTCTTATGCCTTGATAGCATACTATCAGGTAAGAGCTCTAGACTTTACAATGTCCCTCTGAGTTCTTTTTGACTTTCTTTTCTATCTCCCCTCTGTCCTATAATAAAAACTAGTACAAATCCATATTTGCCCTTATCTATCTTAGGGCAATCCTTTTGATAATAATATGATGAACCACACTTAAAACATGTCACTATCTTTTTTTGTCAACATTCCCTCTTATGTCTCTTAAGGCATATTAGACATTGAGGAATCTAACTGCCTCTAGCTGTGGAACTAGGTGTACTGCCACTTATTACTACTAACTAGTCTTATCCTTGTTCTAAATTCCCTAGGCTATCTTCTGAGGCTAACCCTATTTCTATGACTATTGCGATGCCCTATACTAATTACCTCTAAATCTTTTATCTATCTGCTGAGCAAAGTTGGATACTCTAGGACTAGAAGATCTCTTTTTCTGATAGTATTCCCACTTCTTTTTTTACATCTTCTTAATAAATCAACACACTAACACTAACTAATTAAAGTTCCTGATCTTGATTGGAACTACTTGAGACTTGATCTCCACATGTAACCCTTTCTTGAAAAACTTTCATTTATCATCTTGTGTAGTGATAGTATCCTTAGCATAGTGGCTAAGCATGGAAAAATCTTTCTCATACTCCCCCATAGACTTCTACTCTTATCTAAAGTCCATAAACTGTTTCATATGATCATTTAAATAATCCTTAGGTATGTACTTTTTCTAAAACTCATCAAGGAAAAAGTCCTAAGTCAGCTCCTTTTTTGACTTATATTCTATTAATTCATCCCACCATTTTAAAGCTTCTTCTTGAAGTAAAAAGGTGGCACAAATCACTTTCTCTATTGTGTACAATGTATCTGCTTCATTATTTTCTTTGTCTTAGGATCAACTTCACCCTTTCCCTTGAAATCCTCTACTTCTATTCTACTAACTCTCTTTAAGTATATCTTTTAAAGAGCCAAGGGAATTTTCTACTACTATGGTACTGGCGGTGGAGCAGCTGCTGTAGCCTTTCTCAGTAGCTGCAACATCTTTTGTACAAAGGCTGGTGGACCTTAGGCTACTGATGATGCATGTTTAATAGCACTCTCAGACATAGATGCCACTCAATGAGACTCTAATCCCATAAACAAAAAAGCTTGTCCCTTATCCTCATCTTGTAGAGAACTCATCCTAACTGTAGGCACAAGAACAATTAATAAGCCTCAGTATCATTAAATTATTTAATGTATAGACTTAACCCCTGTAGTACTCATATATTGCCTAGGAACACCTAAACTAAAGCTCTAATACCACTAAATGTGACAGCCCTTATCTAGTCCCATTGCCCGGTGGTTGGCATACCTAACTAATGTGTGCTACATAACATGTTATTTGATCTCAACTTATATTATAATATTATTTTAAACATTTCTTCAATTATGTGAACACATATGAAATTTTTACTTTTCAAAAATCTTTTCAAAGCAAAATTACATGTCCAAAATTAAGAATCCTCGTGTCAAAATTTTAGCTGTATAGTAACTATACCGGTCACTATAAAAAATCTTGAACTATAACCTATGATAAGAAAAGAACACTTCTATAATTTTTCTCATATATTACCACAACTCCATAATCCTTCTTATCACTTTAACATCATCTCAAAAACACATAGTCTTAACCTTATGAAGAGATGTCAGTTATGCATAAATCAACTTAAAAGCATTTTTAGGTTCATAGTTACGCACCCATTTATAGAATTGCAAAATATTAGAAGCTATGGCTTAGGCCTAAAACTAATTACAATCAACAGAAGAGTGCACCTCTATACATTACATAATTTAAGTACATCATTAACATATACAAAAAAGCAAAGTCTCCACTCACTTGTCAGGATATCCTAAGGCATGGCTTAATTGTTCTTCTTACCTACGAATCACAAATAAAATGATGTGCTAAGCTAATTGCTTAATGGTGGAATTGAAATAATTATTTCATGCATTCATTTATGCATTTATATCCCAAGAATACATATATTCATACCATACACTATTATAACATAAAATACATTATTCACATCATATATGTATACACCATTTATTAAAATACAAGGCAATTACCTAAAATACAATCTAACCGAATAAAACTAAAAAATTACATTTCGGAATGCATAAAATACAATCTACCAAATAATAAGCAAAATTAACAATAATCAGCCCCCAAATAATTAGATTACTCACATTAAAATAATAGAAATAATATTTTAGCATGCGAATAAGAATATAAAATTGGATAAAATTAAATAAAAATAAGCAGTCATAAAAACATAAAATATCACATAAATAAATTATTACATCCAACTGGTAAATGGATAATGCAAAAGGAAAAATGAAATCAACCTAAATGACCAAAAATACTATTTTTGATGTGAAACAAAAATAAAAAGAAAGACAGGAAATAAATAAAATTCATATTCACAACAATACAAAATATGTCCTAAATAAAATACCATATGTAACTAGTAGATGGATAATGCAAAAAGAAAAATAAAATTAGCTCAAATGACCAAAATTAGTATTTTTATGTGAATCAAAAATAAAAGCACGAATAAAAATTAAAGGAAAACAAGCAATCGCACAAATGCAAAAATATGGCACAAATAATTTACCATATCTAACTAGTAGATGGATAAAATGTGAAAAAGAAAAATGAATAATGGATGGAAAACGGGTCGGTCAACACACCGGTATATTTTCCTTCAGAAAGATCTCAGGTCGGATTGAAAAATGATGCTTGAATCTTGAAAAAAATATAAAATATGGTGTGAAAATAATATTTTTTGTATTTTCTATGTTTTCTCTCTTTAGAATATTTTCTCTCCTTAAATTGACCAACCTTGGCTCAAAATGACTAATTGGTTTTTATGCATAAACCTCGAGGCACAGAACATGCATTTTTGGGATGAAAACAGGTGTTTTGGGCTTAGTAATGGCCAAAACAGCCATTTTCAGGGGCTAAATGGCTATTTTAGGCAAAATGGCCATTTTTGGGAGCAAAACGGCTATGTTGGAAATTTTGGGCCCAAAGGGTCGTTCCACATGCGAAAATGGCCATTTTGGGTCGAACGGCCTAAATGGCTATTTTTTGAAGCCAAAATGATTGTGTTGGCCATTTTGGGCCTAAAATGAGTGCCCCACGCACGCGAACGGCCCGTTTTTGGCCAAAATGGTCAAAACTGCCATTTTGGTCCTAAAATAGCCATTTTCAATTTTTTTAGAAAAAGTTATGAGATCTTCGCTTCGAATGTGAAAAATCCATTTTTGGAATTTTTGTCCTTTTCATCATCAATAGGCAAACTGAACTTTGGAACCCTGGAAACCCAGTGTCTACAGTTGCCCCCAACTTTAAGGAGGCAGCTACAGAGTGCGTGAAGTGACCTAATGTTCAGTAATGATAGGGATACATACCTCGGGGCAATCTCTATATAAGATACGCCAAGACCGGAGTCAATACGGCCTAGACAGCTCCAGGATGTTGCACCCAGGGTTAAGTTGGTTCAGGCAGAGCTAGGATGTCACACCTAAAAATCTCTCAAAATGGTCAAGTTTGGGTTGTTCCCTCTCTCTGCTCTTTCTCTCTCTCTCTCTCTTTTCTTTCTTTTCCTCTCCTCTCCTTCTCCCTTCTCCTTTCTCCTCTCCTATCATATCTCCTCTCCCTCTCATATCAGAAGTCAGGCAGCGCTAAGAGGTTGCACTTAACAGTTGATTTCATTTGATAGATTCAGGTAGTGCTCTGACACTACACCTGAGGATAAGTTTGATTTGGTTTGGGCAATGCTAAGATGCTACACATAGGGTTGGTTTGGTTTGATTGATTCAGGCAGGGCTAGGATGTTACACCTAAAGACAAGTTTGCTCATGTAGTGCTAGGACACTGTACCTGAGTTCTCTTGAAGGTTGAAATTTGGGTTGCCCCTTATGTGTGAAACATGAAGCAAAACATGTTAGTTCATTAGAGGTCAATTATAATATGGATGCATGCTGCGTGTGTGAGTGCATACATATTTCTCTTTTGATTCTTCTCTTTTCTTCTTCTTTTTTTTCTCTTTTATCTCTCTCTTTTTATGGTTCTTTTATCTCTCTTTATCTTTTTGTTTTTTATTTCACTTATCTTTTTATTTAGTTTTGTGTATCTCTTTTTTCTTCTTCTTTTTTCTTTCTTTTCACTATCTTCTTTTTCTCTCTTTTTTTCTATCATTGCTTAGTAGGTATTTGTTTTATTATTCTATTCATGTATTAATAAAAAGTAGTGAGCAAAAAATTTGTCAACTTTATAAGTTAACATTTTTGAATACAAATCTTTGTCCTAAACTACTATGAATAGATAAGTTTAATAAAATAATGTAAAGGAAAGATAGAGTAAAGGCTAAGGGGCTAATGGCTATCTCTAATTTCTTAAAATCTAGATCTTTATTTCTATTACCTCCAGTCTCTATGAAGTTTGCTGCTTAGACTCCTCAATTCTCAAGCTTAATTCAGCTTGGTTGCACTGAAACTGCTCCACCATCCAAATTTACAAGCCCTGGAAGAGAGACTCAATTGATGGCTGAGGTGGTGGTGTTAAAAAAGATGGACCTACCTCATCGGTCCATTGTCTCTAAGCTTGTCTCTCTAGAGTTAAGTCAGTCCTCAGAAGCTCCTCAAGATCAAAAGCAAAATTGACTATCCTCCCCTAGTGGGTCTCCTACCTACTAGTTCAACTCGACCTCTGTTAGCAATCTATAGGCAGCAGGTGCTTAGGAATTAAGCTTTAAGATCCCAATGGCAATGTAGGTCTCTTAGTCTACCCATAATTGTTGTTGAAGAGAATGACCTAAATGCTGCTTTGAAATGCCTAACCTGAGCAATAAAGCAGTGACAACCCCTCTAAAGATGATTCCTTTAATTGGGAATTGGCTAGTGTAGTGTAGATGCTCCAAGATGGTCCATAACAGGTTGAAGTGAATGTCGTGCCCCATGGCCTAGAGGCCATATAACTATGTCTAGTTTAACTAACCGTAATTGTCCATGTGTCCAAGATAACTAAAGGATGACATTCGATGTAAGTATCGATGAACCAGGTCTCGTATGGTATATGCCTTGGTTTAACTAGCATTATAGATGGTGCTGGGCTGACCAATAGGCCCCTAATGCTCATCTAGGCTCTCAAGAACTTTTATATCCCCATCTATTGGCAGTTGTAATAGCTCTATGAATCATAGGAAAGAGATATTGTATCTGTTCCTCATCACAACAAAATGAATATCAGAGACATCATTCAACTAGGCCCACCGAAATCGAAAGGTGCTAAGGAATTTTAATGTGACATCCGGGCAAGTGGCGCACCACAATAAATAAAACTCTCACCACATTACCTGAGGGAGCAGCTGATCCACTCGGTCTAGAATGTCCAAGTCTTGACACATCTGGGTGCATATGTACTGGCTCCCTATTTATGTGACAGTGGGCAGTCATCTATATTGCTCTATTTCCTCATTAACAAGCCAACCCAGTATGACCACATGTTCTTACACAGGTTGACGGCATGGATGGCTCTGTTGGTGAGGTGGCATGGTGTATGTGTATATATATGTAGTGCTTAAATGCAAAGATTATAAGAAAATAGGAAAATGTCAAAAATTTTAAAGAAAAATGCAACTTTTATGGTAGCATGAAAATGGGTGTCTTGACTCTCCAAAATGGGCTTTTTGGGCCATGAAAATGGCTATCTTAGAAGGAGAAAATGACCATTTTCTCAATCATAAATGGTCATTTTGAGGCCCTAAAACGGCTGTTTTGGGCTGAAACCCAAAATGCTTGTTTTTTTTGGCTCAAAATGGTCGTTTTCAATCTAAAAACACCCGTTTTCTAACTAAAAATACTTATCTTCAACTATAATGCTCTTTTCTCACTTATTGGAGCTATAAGCACCCTAATGCAAGCATAGATCTTCGTACTACTTAGGTTTTCTCTTCTTTCTTGCAACAATGAGTAATGAATTACTCAAAAGGCTTCATAAAATTCTTGATCTCCCTTCTATATGGGTAGTTCCCACTTTGACTACTTTTCAATGGGCTAAAACTCCTTTAGAGGGTTCAGCTTGACCAGACTTTTCTCAAGGTAGTGACTTGATTTTTGGATCCGTGTTTCCTTGTCTTTCAATTTTCTCATCAAGAAATATGCCCCTTGTCTGAATTTATTGTGATTTTAGGTATGCCTTATTTGTCTAATATTCTGCCTTACTGTCCAACCTATGTACCTTACTACCCATATGAGGCTGTTGACATACTAAACATTTTGCCATCCTTGGCTACTAGATGGGTCCCATGAAGAGGGCCAATCCCTTTAAATGTATAATTAGATTATGCTAAAGGTTATATAGACATTCCATCCCTTTGAGCTGGTGCATATCATTTGTGTTCTTCTCCGAATATCTAACGATTTTAGCTGAAGACCATTATGGAGATTATCAATTATTTAGTGTACTTAAGGACTTGAAGAAAGGGCTTAATCCTTTTCCTCTAATCTTGGCTAAAATAATTCTGGGTTTGAATGCTGTGAAATCTGAAGAAGCTAAATTCTTTCAATCGAGCCCACTTTTGCTTCAAGTTTTTTTTAAGAATAGACCACCTCTAGGGAAGAGGTTTTCGCCCTATTCTTTAGTCTACCTTTTACCTAGGAAGCCCCGAAGGGTTTTCATTCCTACTAAACCTTTATGGATAAACTGCCCCTATGAGTTTTCACCCTATCCTCTACTTGAATTTTGCTTAAAAAGCCCCTATAGGTTTCTATTCCAAACAACATTTTTTTAAAGTCTAGCTACAAGAGAAGCCTTGCCTATTAGATGATCCTCTGGCTCATGCCTTCAGATCTTATGGCTTAAAACACT
>CANXYI010306731.1:0-10254 GCA_948208565.1 Hura crepitans | reverse complement strand
CTGGAAAACGGCTATTTTCCACCTTAGGGGTCATGTATAAAAGCCAATTGGGTCATTTTGAGCCAAGGTTAGTCAATTTAAGGAGAGAAAAAACATTCTAGAGAGATAAAACACAAAAAATACTCAAAAAATACAAAAATTATTATTTTTATACCACATTTTGGGTTTTTTCAAGATTCAAGCATCGTTTTTTCAATTCGACCCGAGATCTTTCAAAAGGCAAATATACCGATGTGTTGACCAACCTATTTTTCATCTATTTTTCATTTTTCTTTCTACATTTTATCCATCTTTTAGTTAAATATGGTAAATTATTTGTGCCATATTTTTTTGGCATTTGCGAGATTGCTTGATTTCATTTAATTTTTGTTTATCTTTTTATTTTTGTTTCGCATCAAAAATACTATTTTTGGTCATTTGGACTGATTTTATTTTTTCTTTTTGCATTATCCATTTACTAGTTAGATGTGATAATTTATTTGGACCATATTTTGTATTTTTGTGACTATTTGTTTTTATTTATTTTGTCTGTCTTTTTATTTTTGATTCGCATAAAAAATAGTATTTTTGGTTGTTTGAGCTTATTTCATTTTTCTTTTTGCATTATCCATCTATTAGTTAGATGCGATAATTTATTTATGTGATATTTATATTTTTGTGACTCTTTATTTTTATTTAAATTTTGTCTAGTTTTTTATTTCTCATTCACATGCTAATATATTATTTATGTTGTTGTGATGCGAGTAATCTAATTATTTAGGAGTTGATTGTTGTTGTTATTGCTTATTATTTGTTAGATTGTATTTTAGGCATTCCAAAATGTAATTTTTATTTTTCATTCGGTTAGATTGTATTTTAGGTAATTGCCTTGTATTTTATTTTTTGTTCAAATTATTTCCCTATAAATTCCGTAAATGCTGTAATAATTAGGAAAATGATTTTTCATGCGACTGAAAAAATAACCAAAATATTTTTATTTAATTAACTGGTATTTTATTAATAAAATGGGTTTGATTTTTCTTAATAAAAGTCATAATAAAATTATTTTCTTAAAATTAACATGTGAGAACAAAAGTTCTCAAATTAAATCCATTTCTTGATTTATGTATGACACCTCCAATTTCAATCCCGAAATATTCCACAAGCACCGTATTAGGTAAAAAAATAGTTTTACACATTAAATAGAAATAATAGTCAAAATCATATGTTTACTTAATAAATTGGTGTTTTTAATAAAATAAATTTCGATTCTCTCTTAATAAAATTTACAACAATGACATTCATTTTTCCAAATTGACCTTTGAGAACCAATGTTCTCAAGTCATTTTTTTCAAATGAAAGTCATCACAATAAAATTCATTTTTCCAAATTGACATTTGAGAATAAAAGTTCTCAAACCATTCTTCCAAATAAAAATCACCACAATAAAATCTGTTTTCTCCAAATTGACCTTTGAGGACCAAAGTTCTCAAACCCATCATTCGCTTTAATAAAAAATTATTACAATAAAATACATTTTTTAAAATTAGCATGAGAGAACCAAAGTTCTCAAAATAATCAATTACCCGATTTCATGTATGTTATTTCCATTTCAAGTACCTATTTATTTTTTTTGAAAACATATTTTGTAACTTCTCCTATATGAATGTGTGATTTACTTCTATTGCAAAATATCGCTTGAGAAAAGGAATAATATCATAAATCCAAAATGAATTTATGTATTAATTTGAGGTATAAATAAGAGTAGGGCTCTAAAATGCTCTGGTTTTGGCCCTACAAAGTATTTCTCGACTCTGTCGGGTGGCGACTCTTACCTTGTGATGCCCAATGCACACCTTCTAAGATAATAAAAAAGGGGCGGCCCTAGATTCCTTTAACTTCCTTCTCGTTTTTTGAGACTTAAAGAGTGAGGCATAAGTTGAGTTTTTGGCTGCTTCGGTTTGATCAATCTTAGGAAAACAAAAGGGATGCGAACACAATGCTGCATGGGACACACCATTTTAAATCTTTGTCTTATAAGACATAAGAGAAGAGAAATCATATGAGCAAGATTCCATATGCTTCAATTATATGATTTATTATGTATGATATGTTACATACGAGACCTGTTGTAGTATTTGCTCTAAATGCCATGAGAAGATTCCAATCTAATTATGGAGAGGAACATTGGGTGGCTATCAAGAATATCCATAAGTACTTGAGAAGGACTAGGGATTTATTATTAGTTTATAGAGAAAAAGATATGCAAGTTAAAAGGCATAATGATGCAAGTTTTCAATTCAATAAAGATGATTGTAAATCTTAATTTAGATGTGTATACATTATGTGTAGAGGAGTAGTTGTTTATAGGATTTCGAAATAGGATACAATTATAGATTCTACTAGGAAAGCCGAGTACATAGCAACTTTTGATACAGTTAAGGAAGCCATTTATATTACAAAATTCATTTATAAACTTGGAGTTGTTCTCAGTATTGTTGATCTAATACCTTTGTATTGTGATAATAATGGGGCTATTGCATAAGCTCGAGAACCATAGTCTCATTCGGGATTCAAAGATACTCTTCTATGCTACTATCAAATTAGAGAGATCACTAGTAGAGAGGATGTGAAAATTAAAAGGGTCCCTACAGATTGGAACAAAGCCGATAATCATACAAAGGCACTATTATAAAGGAAGTTTGATCAACATGTAAATGCAATGGGCATTTAGTACATGGGTGATTAGCTCTAGTGTAAGTAGGAGATGGTTGGATATATTCCCTAGAGATTATGTAATAGACCTATATTTATATGTTTTAACCCTATGAATTAATGTAAAAGGAATTTTTCTTTATATCATGGTACTTTTATATATTAATTATAATTATTTGCAATGTCTTAAACCATGTTATAAAGTCCCTAGTATAAAATCATAGTGTAGAGGAAATCATTAAGTGTTCATGATGTGAGATTCTTATTACATGTAAATGTGTTATACCTAAATATCCCTAATTATAGTATTAACAAGATGGGACATTGTTAATGTAGATAGATCAGCATATGTTATACTTTTTGATTGGATCAAATAGTAGTTCTCATAAGCTATGATCATAGAGATGCTTGGAGTCAACATGTGGATGCTCACTTAGGAAGTAAGCACTTTAGAGATCCACCATAAGATCTTCACATGGATATATAATCTATGTCGGTGAAAGTATCTCATCATATTAGTTGTGCAAGTATCCTTAGACTTGAGATCACTAACTAGCTTAAATATAAAGTGGCATACTTTGACTCCAAATCTTTTATTTTGAACAAGAAGTATACATAGTGAGGTGCTTAGGTATGGCATGATATATTTGAAGATAAGGTAGTAATCAACAAAGGGGTCACCAGCTTAAATTATAGTAGGGTGTTTATCTCACAATTTTGATGAGTAAAATTTATTTAAGAATTTTTTGCCAAAGAAAGTTGCCATATGTTAATAGGATTCACAAAGGCATTTTTTGAATAAAGGTGAAATTATCATAGCAATATGTCTAGGGCTTAATTACACATACTTAGTTAAGCTTTGAGTTGACACAAGTTCATAATATAAATTAGATGGGATAAAAGATGGTGAAAGTAGTTTATTACATCGTAATTATATATAGAAGGGTTAAGTCAAACCACTTGATTTTCTAACACTTAGGTAGTCATGATACATGGCTAGATGCCTCTCTTGACTTATATATAAGTGATATATCAAATAGTGAAATTTCATTGATTCAGTAAGTTTGAATCTATACAGTCCTAGTTGGACTAGGACTCTATTTAATTATGTACTACCAAGCTATTCTAAAAACCCATAGGATCACACAATAAAAAGAAGCTTGAGGAAGATTCAATGAGATTGAATTTTTCTAATGATATGGGATATCATTAGAAGGTGAATTAAGAAGAAGAAATAAGCAAATGGGCTTGGGGGCCCACTTGCTGATGTGTATTCCAAAAATTAGGGTTCTTAGACTTAGGCCTTGTTGCGTTCAAATTTTAACTATTTTAGTATCTAATTTTTTATGGGCTTTTAAAAATGTTTAAAAGGCCTTAAATCAAAGTAATTATTAATCCAAATTTGGGCCTAGGAGTGCCACATAAGATTAATGAAAGTGGGGCTAAAGTAGATTGCACATAAGCTGATTAAAAGGCTTATATGCATAGGACTGAATAAGGCCTAATGTGTGGGTCCAATCTAGTCCTACTTATGGCTGATTTTAAGTTTCAAAATTTGACCTAAAAAGGGTTTATTTAAAGTAGAATTAACCCTTATAGCTACAGCCACCATACACACATTTTCTATTGAAAAAATGGCCATATTGAATAATTGAAAACACACAAATTTCTTCTCTTTCCTTCATTTAGTAGAAAATCCTACTAGCACCTAGAATATCAAGTTGCTCACTTCTAAGAACTTCTTGCATGGATTATCTTAGAGGTGTTCCCAGCTAAAGATCACTATGGTTTGTGATAACCTAGTAAGAAGAGTAGAGAAAAAAAAAGCTGCATATAGGAATTGTGTAGAAAATTTATAATAAATTCTTTTTTTTTTGTGATTTTCTCTAATATAATTTTTTTAATTTAATGGGGTTCTATGGATATTTTATTTCTGCTATAGATGTGTCTATGGAAACTAATAGCTAGTGCAATAGTTTTGAGGTCTAAAATGCTAGCCACTACACACTATGATCTCGATATCTAGTATTAGGATTAGTGTCTATCAAATTTGGGCTAAGTAACAAACATTATGTAAAGTAAAAAAGCATAAGTTTGGAAATAAATTTAAGGTATAAGTATTATAAATGAAACTAAAGCAACATAACATAATTAAGTATGTGACCACATGGGTATAATATTGTGCGAGCATACTTTATGACACATTTTTATGTGACATTTCATGCTTAATGTGATTGTGTGTGTGTGTGAGAGAGTGTAAGCATATTTTATTAAATATACCACTAAGCTTTATGCTTAGAAAATCATGTTTTTGATTCTTATGTCCTAGATAGTTAGCACTAAGACAACTTCAAAGTAGCAATGCAGTAGACATTATCACAATCTTTTTGGTATAGTTTTGTATTTCATAGTGTGATGTATATAAAAATAGATGGCATTTATATATAGATAGTTGATATCTATTTAGGTTTTTAACATGTAAATAATCTAAGTAATTTAGCTAAAGTATGTAAACTTAATATGACAAATGGTAACATTACTATGGGATGTATGTGTGTGGATTTGAATGTGTGCCGATAGTATGACTATTATGATTGATATGACAAATTGACTGTGATAATGTTGATTAAGAAGGGTTGTGAGGATTAAAAGGATCCAAGATAGTGGATTGAGATTAAGACCTTATAGAAGTGCTATTTTATGTAGGTTTTATTTGGGATATGACACAGTGAAACTATTATGCTATTGGATTTTTGCCATAGTGGGACAGTTTCATTGATGTGCATATATATGTAAGACATGATTTGTTAACATGTGGGCCTAAGATAACTCATGATTATCACACTGATACAAATGGTTTTAAGAAGATAATGGTGAAACTATATGAAGTCTATTAATGTGTCATCTCTTATTCAAGTTGATAACTATTTTAGTAAGAGGTGTGACAATATGCCATCTCTCAATCAGATTTGGCTAATGGGTTGAGTGAGGGTGTCAGAATATTTTTGCAATGGCTTTACTAGAGCTTAACAACTATTGCACTAGCATAAATATATGTGCAATAGCCTTACTAGACCTTAATAACTACGGCACTAGCAAGAATATGTACAATCACCCTAATAGACCTTAGTGGTAGTTAAGCATGAATATATGTGTAATGGCCATACTAGACCTCACCAACTACTGCACCAACATGAAATGAGCCACCAAAGTGTCCTAGCAACTATTCAACTCCCTAGTCTCTAACTCATATAGGCTATTTTTAATTCTCATTACATTGCTCTTTCTAATTATTTTCATGCCTTTGAAATATTATAAGAAATTGAATCATGTTCTTAATAATCTTTAATGCCACATCACAATTATATGGTCATATAAATATAGATTTCATAATTGTTAATCATAGTATGCTTCCTTAAAATCAATTTAAGCATATTCATGCTCCACTTTATACTATATCAGTTTTGTTCATAAACATACGTCATCATTGAGTTTTACTACTTGTGTTCTATGATTTTGCATGTCTTTCACTCGTATACTTATTTGCAAGATTTCTAGTTAATTTCCTTAAATTCCCATTCTCTTTTTGTAGTCTTATCTTCTAGTTAATTACATAATACTATACATACCACCTTTTTTCTTTGTGCATATTAATCTCTTTCTAATATACATATATGTCCCTTTACTATATTATTTGTTTATTATCATACATTTCACATATTAATAATATTTAAATGTTTATATAATAATTATTTTTCCATTCATAATTCAATTATCAGATTCTTATGTCTTCACCATTCTTCTTATTTTAAAAATTATAATTTATAACAATTAGGTATGTTTTCATCTTATTAATTTATGTAGTTAATCCATTTGCTTCATTTCTATTCATTATTTAATCTCACATAATTAAATTTTACTTTTATTCTGATTAAACCATTCTATATACTTTATTTTAACTCACATTTCGAAAATATAATCTATTTGATTTATTTTATTTCTTTCCCTTGTCATTATTACTAATATGCAAAATCCCTATTTTATTTACATATGGTCACATGTTTTACATCTCTTTTTATTTTTAAGTAATTAATTAATTTTATTTAATTATATTTACTTACTTGAATACAAAATACTTATGTTTTTATATATTTACTTCTTTAAGATAATAATTTCATATAAGTTAATTTCATAATTCCTTATAAATACCTTTAATTTTTCTTATTTTATTTTCTCCTATTTAACTTAGCAATATTCCAAGTATTCCTTTATTATTCTCAACTATATTTAATTTGGGCAAATTAACTATTTTCATAACAAATTGGTTATTTCTTTATATTTCTATTTCAAGTCATATATAAATTTTACATCTTATTACATACATTACATTATTTTATTTATTATGCAATTATTTCTTACTCTTAATAGTACACTTATAATCTTTTATGTTCACATATTACTTAGCTTTATTTATATTTATACATATTAACATATACCTCTATTAGCCTTATATGCTTTACATAATTATTCTATCAGCATTTGACTTTTTAGCTTAAAATATCTATTCAATTAATTCATTATTCGTAATACCACTAATATATATTTTTATATCCCATAGATTACTCAACTTAATTAGTCATGCATGTTCATATACAAGTTTATATACTTATCCTATGCATATTTCAAGAATTTACTCCATCCATATATAATTTGTCACATTTATTCAACACTACTAATTATTTATATAAGTTTTCTTAATTTTGAAATCATTTAACTTAGGTAGCATAATTGCTTCCTCTTATTCTTATAGTTCATAGACTACAAACTATAATTATTTATCATTTACGTACACAATTTTTCACAAATTCAATCTTTTTTCTCCCACTCCATATTTCATTCAAATGTGTTCAAATTCATTTTTATTCTTTTTTCATTCCAATTCTAGCTTCAAATATTTCAAATATATTACTACATCTAATATTTTTATTTCCACCTCTATAGCTACACCATTCGGCCTAATGAAGTCCTCATGCTTATAATTCTTTTTTAGTCATTTCAATATTTCCATAATCTCATTTATTATCTAATGGCATATATCATCCATTTATTTCACATAACTAGTCAAAATATAAAAGCTCACCAACTTCCATACACACAAATATGTATGTTTCATAACAAAGTCTATAGGATTAGAATACACATACATTATTATCTTAAATCCACTTAATCTTCATTTTTACTTCCATCATTCCATCATCAGTCCTTTAAGATCAATCAACTCGATAACCATATTCCTCATGAAAATTCCATAAAAATAACATCAATCACATAATTTCAACATATGTATATAAAATATCACTCAAATACTTCAATTAATTCATATAATTCACATGGTTTAAGAATCACTTAACAACCTTGAATAACCCTAAACACTTGCCTATGTCCTCTTTCTTTCCTCATATTTTTTCTTTTTCCTTGTATTTTTTTCGTGTATGATAAGGTAGATAGAATAACCTCTCAATTATAATATTTGATGATTATTTGGTGTAATAAGGTGTAGAATGGTGGTTAAAGGATTGAGTAAAATTCAAAAATGAAGGGGAAGAGGGGAGGGATATGTTGCCTTCAACAAATGAATATTTTTACTATTCATGTATTTATATAAGGAATGGATGGCTAAGATTAAAAGGAATCAATTACATATGGATGTTGGGATTTATACCATGTGCATTTTCCTTTAAAATATCATTTAATTATTTATGACCTCAATTAATCTATATTACACTTAGATGGCCATAATCTTCGATGCTACTATTTGATCTAATTGCCCATTTTATGTTTTAGCACAATTTACGCTATATTTTCTCATAAATATTCATTTAAGTCAATTTATTTCCTCAAATTTTTTTTCTAATAGTTCTATGTCATAAAATTTTTGATCACATGATTTTCGTATTCCTTAAATATTTTAGTATCAAGATATGCTAGTTTTAAATTTCTTGAGCACATTTTTTGAATTTTTGGTTTAACCCTAAATGATTTACTATTCACCGTATGCCATAATGTAGACTTCATTTTCAATTTTAAGCCACCTATATAACCTTAGATATTTCTCAAATTGCATTATAATTCATCAAATAATTTATAATACCTCCTAGTATGATCAACTCAAATTAGGCCCGAGATGCATTATTAATGGCCCGATGTCACTATTCATCAGGACCATTTCCCAAACCTCATTCATTTCACATTCTCATTTTCATCTAAAAACACATTACATTTTCCATGATTTTTCATTTTTTCACTCATCATTGGGCCTTTCACTATGCATTTCTAATTTTACCCTTAGTCATTTTATGTATTTACCATTTTTTTCTTTAATCATTTTTTGCTACATTGTGTCATAAAAGGATTTTGACATTTCTCATTCCTTTCTTTTACAATCTAAACCAATGTCCTCTTTGATTCAACTAAACATTTTAAGATCTTAATTTAATTTTTAAGACATTAAAGTGAGTTATGGACTAAAATCACATGTAACTATTGGTTCAACCATGCTTATATTTTTATTTTCTATTTACTTTTTTTAACAACACATTAGTTACTTAAAGGCCATTATACTTTTTAAACTTTTACTAAGCTCTATTAAACTTATTAAACTTATAAATCTTAATATCCTAACTAAATCAAATTCTAGGTACAAAAGGTTTTATTTAATCTTGAATTACCTACCTTGAACCCTTCTTAACTCCTCTCTCTTTTCTTTTTTCCAAAATTGAAATTTTATCCCTTACTTGGTGTATTTCAGCCTTTAAAGAACACCCATTTTTTAACTCACTATCATGCTTTAATCAAAGAATAAATGTCATAAAAAGAAGGTTCTCAAACTCTTAGATATTAATTTCATATAAGTTAATTTCATAATTCTTTATAAATACCTTTAATTTTTCTTATTTCATTTTCTCCTATTTAACTTAGCAATATTCCAGGTATTCCTTTATTATTCTCAACTATATTTAATTTGGGCAAATTAACTATTTCCATAACAATTGGTTATTTCTTTATATTTCTATTTCAAGTTATATATAAATTTTACTTCTTATTATGTACATTACATTATTATTTTTTATTATGTAACTATTTCTTACTCTTAATAGTACACTTATATTCCTTTATGTTCACATATTACTTTACTGGACTTTATTTATATTTATACATATTTACATACACCTGTATAAGCCTTATATGCTTTACATAATTATTCTATCAGGATTTGACTTTTTACCTTAAAATATCTATTCAATTAATTCCTTATTTGTAATACCACCCATATATATTTCTATATCCTATAGATTACTCTACTTAATTAGTCACGCATGTCCATATATACTATTCAAATGAAGATTTTATTACTATTCATGTATTCATATAGGGAATGGATGGCTAAGATTAAAAGAAAGCATTTACACATTGATAGTGGGACTTATTCCATGTGTATTTGCCTTTAAAATATCATTTAATCATTTTTTACCTCAATTAATCTATATTACAATTAAGTGC
>CANXYI010306692.1:0-12260 GCA_948208565.1 Hura crepitans | reverse complement strand
TCTTTTTCCCTTAAATCCTTAACATCCATGAATGAATTTAGGTGAGTAAAAATCTCTAAAATAAAATGAAAAAGAGGAAGAAAATAGCCACTCTCCCCCTTGCTGGCATCAGTTCCAACAACAAAGGGAATAAGATTTCTTCCTTTTATTTAGTGGAAAAATCCACTTGCCAAATGGCTTTGCCATTTGGCATGGCCCTTAAGCCAAATTTCTAAGTGTGAGTGGGTCTCGCAGCTACCTGAACCATCTTGAGACAACTTAGTTTTTTAGCAAACTTTAAAAATTTATAAACCAAAAAAAATTACACTATTTGTTTTAAAAATTCCTATTTTAATCCTTTTTACATGCTCGTAAATTTTTGGGGCCAAATTCCATCAATATGACAGTTTTCAGGCTATCTCGATTTATGTGTAAATCTAAAAAAATTTTGTGAATTTGAAAACAATTTTAGAATCAAAAAATTCTTCCACCAATGGACTCAGTGGAGTTTTTGAGCTTCAGGGTCTAATATTTTCAGGTCCATTTGGGAACATTCCTGCTTGAAAATTTTTTTTTGCACTGATGGGTAGCTTACAATCCAAAATGAATAATTGGTTATTTTAAATTTTTGAATTTTACCTTTTTCATCAATTTAACACCCCTCAAAGTTTCATGACTAGTGCTACTAGCTCAATTTACGTGTAAGTGACTTGGCACCTCGAGCACACTTCCTAGACCTCATGGCACTGGTCATGGAGCCTCAGAACATTGGTGTTACAACTTTTCTATTTTATACATAAGAAGATAATTTTGTTATGATAATGCTTAATGTGCATGTTGACCATAATTTCCTCTATATTAACTTATTCTGACTTACGCATGACTTTTGTATGAAAATAAGCACATTGCGATGTATTTTATGCTCAAAGGCATGCTTGGCTATAAAAACGCATTATAAGGTTATTTTTGTGACATACCATATTAAAATGTATTTGTGTGCTCATGAGATCATATTGTATGTTGCAAAGAATGACAATCCATGTAATTAAATTAAATGAACAATTGTATGCTTAAGTTGGCATTTGAAATAAATGCATTAAACATTTATGTGTATCTATGTAAGCATAACTACTAAAAAATATATGTGCATGTATATTCCATTGAGTACACCACTGAGCATCTTACTCAGAGTATTAACTTTTTTGCTAGTGTATAGATAAAAGTAGTTGACAAGGAAAGATGTTAAAAGAACACAGGAAGCCACTTGAAGAATTGTATCAAGAACAGTTTTAAGACCTTAGGGTAGACCCATTGAGAGATAGACATGTATGTGAATGTAATCAGTTTCGAAGTTGTAATATAAAATGTAATTTGTATGGATTTTAAAGCCTTTGTGAGTTATGTAATTATGATAAAAATGTTCTTAGCAATGCTATTGATGTGGGTTAGGCTAAGTGAAAGTAAGCTTAATGTAAATAGTAATTTGTATGTGATTTAAGATTCATAATGCAAAGTATAATTGTGGATTTAGTGTATTAGAGATATTCATGATGTAATTGTGAATATATGAGAATAGCCTAGGTTGTGGCTAAGGTTTGTATAGAATGGAGACGTGATGGACATAGATCAAATGTTTGTGTTGTGATCTAATTTGGGAGGCTAGAAGGGTCCACTGAGGTTGTTTAAGTTAATATAATTTTATAAAAGTGTTTTTTTTATAGGTTTAATATTTGGGATAGCATCTCAGTTCAGCCATTATGCTACTAAATTTCTAACACAATAACCCCATTAGTTGCCTCGAAAAGCATTCCAGAGTTTTTACAACTCCCTAATAAAAGAAGTATTTTAGTTAATAAAAGTTTTAAATAGTTTGAGTTTTGGATAGTGGAATTGAATATCGATATGTGTGAGCAGTTTCTATTCAGGTAGTGTGGATTAGGTAGAGGGTGTTGCATTAACCTTTTCCTCTACATTTTTAGTGAGATCAACCCTTGTTATCTTATTTTCCCTATATCACTCCAGCACAAAAGGAGTTTCACACTTCCTACCATACAATGCTTTATATGGGGCTATGCCCAAACTAGTATATTAGCTGTTGTTATAGGCAAACTTAGCTAAAGACAAGTATTGATCCTAGCTACCATTAAATTCAATGGCACTGCTATGTAACATATCCTCAAGCACTTGTATTACCCTTTCTAACTGTTTATATATTTGAAGGTGGAAGGCTATACTGTAGGTCAATCTAGTGCCAAAACCTTCATGCAATTTCTTCTAAAACCTAAAAGTGAATTGGGGATCTCTATAAAAAATAATTGCTATAGGTACACCGTGAAGTCTAACCATCTCATCAATTTATAGTTGACCTAACTTTTAGAGTGAGCAGTCTATTTTGATAGGGTTGAAGTGAGCTATCTTAGTCAATCTATCAACAATCACCCATATAGCATCATATTTGCTTTTGGTCATAGGCAATCCCATTATGAAGTCCATTCTCACCTTTTCCCACTTCTATTCTGGTATTGTTATAAGATACAGCAATCTAGAAGGAACCTGATGCTTAGCCTTTACCTACTAACATGTATAACATCTAGCAATATACTATACCATGTCTCTTTGCATACATGACCACCAATATTGAGGCTTCAAGTCTAAATACATCTTAGTACTACTAGGGTGTATTGAATAAGAAGCTTCATGTGCCTCCTTCAATATTTGTAACCTCAGGTCATTTGTACTAGGTATATAACTTGCCTTGATAATATAGACGTCCATCCTTTCTCAAATTAAATCCTAGTGCCTTCCCCTTTTGGACTTTATTTACTAGTTGCATCAATGACTCATCTCTACCATATGCTTCCTTTATCTATTGTCTAAAATCTAGTTTAATCTGTAACTCAGCCAACATAGCATTCTCCTTAGTAAACTGCAATCTAGCATTCATAGATCTCAGAGTCACCATAAATTTCCTACTCAATGCATATGCTACCACATTAGCTTTCCCTAGATGGTAATCTATTAAGTAGTCGTAAACTCCAGCCATTTTCTTTGCCTCAAGTTTAATTCTTTTTATGATAAGAGGTATTTTAAACTCTTGTGGTCAGTGTAGATGTAACATTTCTCACCATATAAGTTGCACCTCTAAATTTTTAGAGAAAAAATAATAACAGCTAGCTCCAAGTCATAAGTAGGATAATTCTTCTCATGTTGTTTTAACTATCTTGAAGCATAGGCTACTACCTTTCCTTTTTTCATTAGCACACATCCTAAACCATTAAGTGAAGCATTACTGTACACTATAAAGTCTTTACCCTATTCAAGTTGAATTAAGATAGGAGCTCCTATTAGCATCTTTTTTCACTTCTTAAAACTAGCTTGACATGCATCATCCCACTCAAATTTGACATTCTTTCTAATAGTCTTATCAAAGGGGCTATAATTAAGGAGAATCCTTTCATAAACCTTTTGTAATACATAGCTAATCCTAAGAAACTCCTTATCTATGTCACATTCCTTAGAGGTTCCCAATCTAACACTACCTTAAACTTGCTGGTGTCTACTTTGATGCCTTATACTGACACTATGTGCCCTAGAAAAGCTACTTCAGTCAACCAAAGCTCACACTTACTCAACTTGGCATATAATTGTCTCTCACTCAGATTCTGTAACACATCTATGAGATGTTATTCATATTCCTTCTTGGTCTTAGAATATACCAAAATATCATCAGTGAATGCTACTACAAACTAATCCAGGTAATGTTGAAATACTCTATTTATTAAGTCCATGAAGGTTGTTGGGGCATTTATGAGACCAAAGGGCATCACTAAGAACTCATAGTGCCTATATCTAGTTCTAAATGCAGTCATGAGAGTATCAACTTCCTTGACTCTTAGTTGATGTTATCTAGATCTCAAGTTAATCTTGGAAAGTACACCGATACCTCTTAATTGATCAAACAGGTCATCTATTCTAGGTAAGGGATATTTGTTTTTCACTGTCACTTTATTCAGTAGTCTATAATGAATACACAACTGAAGCAAGCCATCTTTCTTCTACACAAATAATAAAGGTGACCCCTAAGGTGAAACACTAGGTTTAATAAAACCCTTACCTAATAGTTCTTACAATTGCATCTTTAATTATTTTAACTTAGCAGGTGTCATTTTGTAAAGAGTAATAGAAATAAAAGTTGTACTAAGATGTACCTCAATTTCAAAATCAAGCTCTTGATATAGAGGCAAACCTAGCAACTCATCAAGAAACACATAGGAAACTCAAACACTATAGGAATTTGTTTAAGTATTAGGGTGGAAGCATCAATGTCAATGACATGGGATAAGTAAGCTTCATACCCTTTTTGGATGAGTTTTCTTGCTATAACAATTGAGATGAGGTTATTCACATAATTTCTCTCACCCATAACTATCACTATTTGTCCCTCTAGAATTTGGAGGCTTAACCTCTTATTTTTACAAGCAAGTACAGCTCGATGCTTTGACAACCCATCCATTCCCATAATCACATCAAACTTATGAAAAGGAAATTCAATCAAATCCATAAGAAAAAACCATTCCTGGATCACTAAAGGACACCATTTATATACCTTATTCACATTCACACTCTATCCAATAGGATTATTGACTTATATATCTATGTTCACGTGCTTAGATTTCAGTCCTCTATCACATGCCAATGTGGTGCAAACATATGAATTTGTGAATCCTAGGTCTACTAAAGCCAAAACTGGAACATTAAATAAATAAAAAGTACCAATTATGACATCTGGTACTTTTTCCTCTTCTTTGGCTCTAACATTATACTATCTAGTTAGGGCATAGGTTTCTTATCTGGTCCTCTTACTAGGACTAGGTTGATCCCCTCTACTCTATCTCTAACATCTGCTCTAAGGTGCAACTGTGGATGCTTGAGTGTGAGCACTATTGAGATGTCTCTAAGGATACTCTCTTTGATAGTGGTCTTTGGCACCACAGTAAACCACTCTCCTCTTCTACTAGACCTACACTTCCCCCAATGCCTCTTATTACAAGTATTATAGGTTGGGGGTCCATTCTTATTACTTGATGGACTAAGAGTACTAATAACTCTAGAAGGCAATTAGGGTCATACTATAGAAGCTAGCTTAGGTCTCTAATATTGTGTCTATTTCAATGCCTGATGTATAGAGTGGGACTAAAATAGTGTTTCCCTCCTTCTCTTACTATCACCTGGGGTTACACTGGATTCCCTTACAGTAAACTATCTCTTTCTCTAGAAGAAATCTCTATTCTCTTATATCATTTCCTCTATGTCTTAGGCAAATGCCACTAATACAACAAAGTATGTTACCTTTGGGCTTGCTTTCTACAATTTCAACTCTATATTTGACCCTATCAGAAATCTTTTACACTTTTCCTCTTTATTAGGAATGAACTCTTCTATGTATTTCATCAACCGGGTAAAAACTTTCACATATTCAACCACTATCCTTATGCCTTATTTCAAATCTAGGAATTTCTACCTCTTCTTATCCTTATAGGACATAGGGATGTATCTTTTTCCAAATTATATTAAGAAAAACTCTTATGTGAGATTTGTCACTAGCTTTTTTCTTCTAAAAGTATCCCACCAATGATATGCATCTTCTTATAGGAAGGAAATTATACACTTCAGACTATTTTCTTTTCAGCATTCTAGCTATTCTAAAATCTTTAAAGTCCTCTCCAACTAGTACTCCGCTCGTGCTACATCATCCTTCTTCTTGCCTAAAAAATCCATAAGTTTCATCTTTTTAATTCTCTCTAATTGTGTCTTTTGCACTAGAGCTAGGGTGGTAGAGATACTAGAGCTAGTAGAGGAGGTTGAGGTAGAGGTAGAGCAGCAAGTGTAGAGGTGTCTTTTAATAGATTAACTTTCAGCTGCAACAAAGCTTTAGATTTTTCTATCTATGGTTATGCCTGAGGTTATCGCCTATGTGCAGCATCACTAGCCTCAAGAGTAATTGTATTCTCTGCTCCCTCTATTATAGTCGAAGCATAAATAGCCACTTCTTATGCTCTTTCCTCTAATAGTCTATCAACCATCTCGTATTACTATAGAAATCACAAAACTTATTAGCCTTCTTGTAGTGTAGCATAACAGCATAACCAACCCTAGACTCTGGCACTCATGTAAATTACCTAAGATCTTTAATCTTAGGCTCTAATAACCTTAAATGTGACACCCCTTACAAAATTCTTGAAGAAACCTAACAAGTAATGTACATCCCGATAGGTCACTAGTTTTAAGATTGATCTAGAGGTAAACTCCTTAACATTTATGGACTGTTCTAGAACTCTATCATATATTACTTGGATGTCCAATCTAAAACTCAATCATATTCATACATGGTCTGATAGACTTAGAAAACCCATTTAGAGACACCTTTAAGGTCACAGAAAATTAGGTAGCATAACAA
Source organism: Hura crepitans (assembly GCA_948208565.1). Classification (NCBI taxonomy): domain Eukaryota; kingdom Viridiplantae; phylum Streptophyta; class Magnoliopsida; order Malpighiales; family Euphorbiaceae; genus Hura; species Hura crepitans. The sequence goes on along the minus strand of CANXYI010306692.1, from coordinate 5,824 downwards.
TTACCTGAGTGACATACCAAAATTTTTTTTCACCCCTTAAAGCACTTTTATAGGTAAACAATCCATAAAACACCATCTAAACCCTTCTGGTCCCCTAATTAACATTAGAACACATCAGACATATATCAAAATCATACACACAAGGCTTTAGGCCCGTAGTTATCAAAACCATAGGCAAACTAAACAAATACAACACCTACTTATATATATCCCACCCATGTTTTATATACAGACATAGCAGCCTTTAAGCATGCTAACCCAAAACTATAAGATTTACATGAGTGCCACTATTAAAAAGAAAATAAAATTCTCTTTACCCTTTAACACTTGTATGACTACACTGTATGATCACTGAGGTTAGCCTGCTTATCCTTGTTACCTATGAACTAAAACATGGGTACGCTAAGTATAAAACTCAGTAGTGAATTTAAACCATTTAAAATATGTCATATACATTAACGTACACATACAAGCATAAATAATGGTTTAGGTGTAGTGTGTGAGCAACATGCTAAAGGATTGATGCCATTCAGATGATGTCATATTTTCTTCAAAATTACCAAAATGCCAAAAAGGTTTATTTATTAAATTTACCATCATAAATTATTTTTAATTTGCATTTTTCTCTATTTTAAGTGCATTTTATAGGCCCGACTAGATAAACAACAATTACAAACACTGGGCCAAGAGGGAACTAAAAAATATGCAGTGGCCCACATTATTAATCCTGATTGCTACACCGACATGATATAGCCATAGGGTTCAATTCATAGAAACCTCCTAAAGGGCAAAAATATTGAGTAATTGTGCATAAGGATCAATCTGTAGACCTTTCAATGGCAATTGATCATGTCAAATAATTTATTCGGGTCTGCCCAATAGACTAGTGTAGTGGCTCCTCTAAGGACCTTCGCCACTGCATCGGCATAGTATGATATATAGTCAAATGTGCTAGTAATAAAAAGTGTCTACCTTGTAGATTAGTGCAGTGGCTTAATTATGAAACTCCATTACTGCTATGGTGAAGTCTGATAAATAGACAATCTAACAGCTACTAATCCTTAAGTTGATTAGTCAAATCATCTAGTCGGTGTCTAACTAATGGTCCATCCAACTTCATTTTAAGTTCATTTCTTTATTGATCATCTTTTTATAATATTACAAGTTGAAAAATAGACAGCTAAAATTTTTATTGGACTGTGAATTTTTTACATGGACAGTTATAGGTCATTTTTAGCCTTACCAAGCAATTACAGGACAATTTTTCTATTACATTTTAACTCATTTCTAAAGGCATAATTATATTAAGTGATGTCTAGCCTATTATTTTGGCCCAATTATTCACATGCTAGGTAGTTATTTTAAGTAGGGTCCCAAAACCACTTTTAATAGGATGGTTATATGTCATTTTTCTACTTTGCGATGGCTATTTTAGATTCATTTTAGGTCCTTTTTTAGTGCCAATTACATAATCATGATGCATTTCCATAGGCCTAAAGCCAAGCTCAAATAAGTATATCAAATTTCCATACAAATGGCTGCCCTTCCAAGTTACATAAACATCACAAGTTAGGCCATTTTAAGGTACTATTTATGCTTAAAACTAGTCCATTTATAAGTCCACTTTTCATGCTATTTCAAGCCAATTTTAAGCTTATATTATCAACCTTTTTCAATCCCTCAAAAGTGTTCTATATTATATCCATTTCATGCCATACTAATCATACACATTCACCTAGATCATGCTGTATAAACCATGCCACATTCATGCCAAATATGTTATGCCATTACACGCACATGCTAGTTAGGCTATACCTTATTTCATGCCATTTAATCTTGCAAAGCTCTTAACCAATAGCCTCAATTTCCTTACACATGCTTTCAATCACATTCAAGCACACATATACACATTTAAACATCACACAAGCATACTTACACACACATTATGCCATTACCATGCAAACCAAGCTAACACACACTATGAACAAGCCTTAACCACATTACATACACATACACACACACACAAATAAGCTTTATTCACCAATCTCTTTACCTACTCCTCACATGCCATCAATGGCAATCCATACACCATACCATATGCCAATACACATGCCATACATTTAGCTTACCCATTAAACAACCTCTCGGCCAAAAGAAGGTGCACACCAAAACTCATAATTCTCACTGTTTACATATAAATTTCATACATCTTTCTTATCATATACCTTATAAATCATGCCAAACCACCTAAATAAGCTATACACACACACATAACCTTGCTAAAACCTCTTAACCAAAAGGACATCTTACCTTTCCATACATTCCTTTCTTCAAATCAACATTCTAATCATGCCTTACATATAATAATAGCCTAAATATGTAAATAAATCACCAATTCACGCACATTAGCCATAAATCACACCATTTCCATATAAGAGATCCTGGGCTATCACATGTGAATTCCATCATTCATGCTTCAAATGCCTTAAATTCACTTAGCTCACTATTAAAGGAGTTAAATGCTTCACTTTATGCTTGAAAGAACTCATTAACAACTCACTTCTTCCTTAGCCTCTATTCACGCCACTTAACTTCAAAAATCCACCAAAAATCGCACACACCTCTACATCAAATTCCAAGCATATAAGTGTTCTTAAAATCATCAAATCCTTAAGGAAATAAATTAAAAAGGGCTAAAATACATACACTTCAAAAGTTCCCCTTAAAGTTCCCTTTGAATGCACACCATAGCTTCTTTGAATTTTCTTATAATATAGGGACTTTTATGGCTTCAAAAACCTTCACAAATCAATTCTTAACATAATTAGGGGATTTTTTGGTGGTAACAAGTAAGGAAAAGCTTGCTTAATGGAATGAAAATGGAGGCTAAAAGTTAAAAATGGAATCAGGATAGAAAAGGGAGAAAGAAGAAAAAAGAAAGAGGGGATGAGTGCATATGGCAACCTAGGTGTCACCTTAGGCCATATATAGTGGCTAAGGTGGCATGAGTGATGCCCATATGCCACCCGAACAACCTAAAAAAGCTTAGTATTGGTAGAAACTTTGGGGAATTTTAAAAAATACTCAAACCTCTAAAAATCATTGCATTTATTTTAAAAATCCTTGATTAAACCCATTTAGGGACTCATAAATTTTCATAGCTAGTTTCTATCGATAGGATAGTTAACCAGCTACCTCGATTTCTATGTAAAATCTCAAAATTAAGAAAATTTGTAAACGACCTCAGAATTCAAAATTTATTTCACCAATGGATTTAGGGGAATTTTTAACCTTTAGGGTCCGGGCACATTCTGGGTTATTCCCAGCCTAACTCCATCTAAGCCTATGGCCCACTAGGTTATAACGTAAAAAAATTTATTAGTTCTGCTAAATTTTTAAGTTAAATCAAGTTCATCATTTTATGGCCCCTCAAAGTTTCATGACTAGTATCCCTACCTCAAGCCTTATAAAGGTGACCTAAGACTTTGGGATCACTTTTTGGCCTTAGTGGTATTGTTCACAAAGCCTTAACTTACGGCCGTGACAAATACAGCTAACCATAGGATTTAGAATGGGTCATAGTCGTGTGCCTTAGGGTTCATAGCCATGTACCTCATTTGAAATCTTTTCATAATTATTCTAAGACTTAATGAGTCTCATTTTAAATCAAAAAAATCAATCAATTCATTATAGTTTCATCAAGAGCTAATCAAAATCATTTGAACAATAAAAGAGAGGTTTCTTAAGTTTGAATTACACAAACCTCCATCTTTATGATCCCTTTAGCTATAAATTCTAATTCTTTAGTCTCTGAAAGCTTCAATAATCCTCTCTCTACATTTAATTTTTAGATTTTTCCATGGATCCTTCACTTCCCATGCTTGAACTTGACCCTTCTTTATAATTCCTCATTTTTTGGCAATCTTTCTTCCTAAATCCATTAACTTTTTGAATAATCCTTCATGTTTATACACTTTAGTAATAGCAATAAGGCTTAAAACATGCAAAGACGGAGGGATAAAAGATGAATTAATGTTGAATTTATGGCTACCATGGATAAGAGAATAAAAGTGAAAAGGAAGAAGAAAGAGGAGAAAGAAAGAAACGTGTTCCTTTTCTCTCTCGTAAATTCCATTTTATACTAGAGGTTATGTGGCCACAATTGCCATGTGACATGCATCAATGGTCTCTATAAATTGAAATCAATTGAAATTATTTCTAATAAATCAATACAACAAGGATCACTAAGCATAACTCATTGTCATCTCAATTTTTCTCCTTATTATATGCAAATAGTCCCTTTTATACACTTTTAATCCATAAAGATATCTTTATTATTATTCTTATTATTATTATTCTTATTATTCTTATTATTATTATTATTATTATTATTATTATTATTATTATTATTATTTGCCTAAAGCTTATTCTCAAATTTTGACACCCTTTACTTGATCCGATCGTTAAACCTAGATAAGGAATGACACATAATCATGTCATATAACCATATCCAATTTATTTGTCATTTAGGCCAAATGAAGTCACAACTCAGGTGGTTAAATGCCACATAACCATGTCACATAGCCATAAACAATTTATTTATCATTTAGCCTAAACAAAGTCATAACTCAAGTGGTTAGAATTTTTAGTTCAAAAATCCAGTAGCATAATGCTTGTTCAGAGATGTAACCCAAATAATAACTTGTGTAAAATACAATTCTATATACACATACTTGTCAATCCCTAACTCTAAATCCTTTTGATCCTCTCAACACAAAAAAAAAATTAGTCTAAGTATCATACATTATTAGCACAATTCAAAAATGATATCATTTTATCACACTATTAAACATATATATACTTATATCACATGTACATAAAATTATTAAGTTACAAAACTTGATACAAAGTCATTTTAGGACCTAGTACCCTTACATACATATGAGTGCCATCTAAAGCAATATATAATACAAAATAAGATATAAGAAGGCTAATCACTACATTATGTTACTGAGGCTAATCTGTAACTAGTTATCTACTGCCTACGCATCAAAACACAATACGCTAAGCATAATGCTTAATAGTGTAATGAATGAAATATATATTACAAAAATCAACAAATATATTCACATATGTCAATCACACATGTATATCATATAGACTATAATGTAAGTACATGTACACATAACCATAATGCAATTACAAGTAAATATTTTTAGTCCTATTTATGTACTTTACCTTTTTATTAATTTTTATATTAGTATTGTGTTATTTTATTTCTTACTTTTGCTTTGTTATATTCACCCTCACTATTAATAAGTCAGCCTATATTTATGAGACACATAGTTTTATACTAGATATTGAGATCTTAACAATATAGGTCTTCAAAGTGTATGGTGGCCTACATTTTAGACGTTATTGTAATGGCACAAGAATAACATAACATGCAATAACCCATTCAAAACCTTGCTATTGCTACACCAACATAACATATGTGTGTAGTGGCTTTCCTGAAACATAACATATACATATAAATAAGTGCAATGGCCTTATTAGACCATATTGCACCTTTACGAGCATGATGTATACATAATCATATGTAATAGCCCTATTCGAACTAACTATTGCTGCACCTATGTAGAATAACACCACAGTGTCCTAACAGCTAATAAACTCCCTAGTTGATTGGTCAGCCTATCTAGTATAGGTTGTCCAACTCATATGGGCCTATATTAAATCTTATTAGATCTCAAGCACACAAACATTTTCATCATATAAGCATATTAAAGTCTAATTTTAATTTTATCTTATTAACATCTCATTG
>CANXYI010306605.1:0-18677 GCA_948208565.1 Hura crepitans | reverse complement strand
TTCCACCATTTTAAAAATCACTGTTTCTCTCAGTCCGGTTTTCAACTTCGAAAATTCATAATATATTCTACAGTACTCCAAAAATTCCCATTTCAGTTTTAAAATTCCTAAATCAAGGTAACTAAGGTCCATGTGAAATTTCATCCAAAAGTCAACCGTTGACTTTTTGGCACTATTCACGAGGCAAATAAAATATTTCGAAAAAATATCAGATGACCTCAGAAAATTCCGATTCCTTTTTCAACATACTAAATAGAATTTTTGAGGTTTAAGGTATGGTATTTTCGAGACCATCCGGGTACATTCCTGGGTCTCCAACTGTTCGGGTCTCAAAATATTTTTATCTCCGATAATGAAAATTTATACCCTAAAAGTAATTATTGGTTCTGCTAAAAATTTTAATTCTTTCATTATGACCCTTTTCAGGCCTGTTAAAGTTTTATGAATAATATGCCAGTCATCGGACTCGAAATGATGATCCGCACCACGGGAAACATCAATCGAGTTCCGAATGCACTATTCATAAGACGTTGACCGGCGGTCGTTACAAAGTTAGTTTCTTAAGCTCCCTTTATGTACACTTGAGGACTCCTTGATTTTTCTTGAATTTTATGGTTGACTATTGCCTTCCAAACCTTTAAAGATCAATTTTCAACTTATCAATGGAATATTTAGTGATAACTAAAGGCTAAATTAGGCTTAAACAGCCATAAAAATGGAAAGGTGAAGGTAAGGATGGCATCGAGAGAGAGAGGAGGAAAAAAGGAGACAGTGGCAGTGGGTAAGTGGTGTGTGCCAAGTGGAGGCTTAGGTGGTATAAGGGGTGTATTTATAGTGGCCATAGGTAGTCCGAGTATGACACGAGTCACCCGAGTTCACTAAAAATGCTCAATTTTAAGAGAAACTTCCAAAAATTTTATAAATTCACTCAGACCTCTAAAAATTATCATGTTAATTTTGAAAATCCTTGATTAGGCCTATTTAGAGGCTTGTAAAATTTCACGATCAAAATCCCTAAGCAAGATAATTAACTAACTACCTCTATTTATGTGTAAAACTTAAAATTTAGGAAAATTTAAAAACTTAAAATTTAGGAAAATTAACAAATGCCATAAAAATTTAAAAATTCCTTCACTAATGGACTTAGGGAAATTTTTGACCTTCAGGATATGGTATTTTTATGTCTGTCTAGGCATATCCTGAGTCATTCCTAGCCTAAGTCCATCTGAGCCTACGACTCACTAAATTTTAGCCTAAAATAATTTATTGGTTTTGCTAAATCTTTAAATTATGTAATTTTCATTATTTTTAAGCCATTTAAAGTTTTATGACCAGTACGCCCTACCTTGGGCTTCGTGAAGGTGACTTGGCACTCCGAGCACACTTTTTGAGACTCAAAGGTACTGTTCATGAAGCCTTGACTTATGGGCATTATAGATAGCCTATTTGATTATTAAATAAATGTGCTCATAATTGTAGTACGTATGATAATTACCTTAATTAACTACGATGAATTAACCATATAGTGACAAGGGTATAAAATGTATATTGGCATGAGTAAAGTAGAGTGACCAATTTTAATAACTAGTATGATATGATTTGATCATTAAGATGTCGAACTATTTAAATAAATGACATGTGTTCAAAAGAAAACAAAATAGGCAAATGTGTATAATTTTATTACTGTATAACAAGGCTTATAAATGATGTTAATGAATGGAAATGGTTGTAAATTGGTTGGACTAAGAGAAAATATCATATTGAGATTATGAAACTATTAAATTAAAAGCCTTAAGTAATAAAAAAAAAAGGATACGTTAATGACTATGAAATGAACATTATGAAAAATATAGAACATGAGAATAATTTATGATGAAATTTAAGTGCAAAATGATGAATAGTATAAACAAATTAAATATGGTAAAAGGACTAATTATGACTAATGGAAATTGATATAACAAATTATGGCCTATTTTAGCTAGACCATTTACAGGATAGGTTGATCTATCAACTAGGGAGTTAGCTATTGCCTAAGGTTTTGATCTATGAGCGTTAATGCCTTATTATATGGCGGGTGCAATAGACAAGGTTTTGGTGAGAGCCCTACACATTTTTTGTATATTGGGAGGTCCACTGAGCTGATCCCTACTATCCATTTATTGGGAGGACCATTTGAGCTAATCCTTGTTATTCACCTATGTTAGGGTATTAAGAGGTCCTCCGAAGTTGATCCCTATTATCCCATTTCTTTAAGGTATTAGGGGGGTCCTTCGTGGCTGATCCTTACTATCTCACTTCTTGGGAGGTCTATTAAGGCTAATCCCTACCATTCAATATTAAGAGATTCTATGAGACTGATCCCTGCTATCAAATAAATGGAGTGTATGAACACCGAGGTCTATAATATAGGCCACTATACAAGATAGATCTCTTTATCTAGTGTTAAATAGTTGTCTTTAGAGTATGGGCATGAAGTAAATGTGATAATAATAACAGATGATATCATTAAAAATGGACTGATAATAAATAATTATTATAACAAAGTATATAATAACCTACTGACCTATTAGGGATAAAGATAAGACACAAATGTAAATGAATGTAACAACATAGTACATACAGTGATTATAAAGGTAATAATATAATTAAGTTCTCACATTGTTTGGGTTTAAATAATGGTAAATAATTTATCATATGGTCTAGCACAAAATAATTGTAAAAAGTGACATACACTTAATAATGTTAGCATATTAATCATGAAATATTAATATTATAAAAAGAAACTATTATTTAATTAGTATTGAGTTTTAAAATAAGCTTGGAATTATAAGAATAAGGTGTAAATAGTGACTTTATATGTAAATAGTGACCTTGCATGCTTGTGTAATATACATATGTTGAATAATGTATATCCATTTAAATTCACCACTGAGTGTATACTCAACGTGTCAATTTTTCCAATGCATAGGTATTAGATAGTAGTTAACAGCATAGGCTCAGCCAGTAGTGTAGCAGAAGACTTCCTAGGGTGGATGTACCATTGGTACTAAGGTGTATAAGAGTTAAGTTAGTGGCACTCATGTGTAAGAGAGTTGTAGCTTTAAGCATGAATATGTACAAATTGTTAATTTTTGCAATAATATAACTGGCTTATATGATAAGTCTGATCATGAGATGTATGGTTTATAAACACGTGTTTGTTTGTAATGAGATACTGATCTATTGATGTTGTGTTATTGGTTAATTGAGATGTTAATATGTAATAAAAATGTTAGGGATGAATAAAGGATCAGATGAATCTAATAACTATGGTGATATTTGAGAATGGGTTTAAAAGTGTTTCTTGCAGGTTTGAATTTTTGGTTTTTCATCCAGACGGCTATTATACTGCTGAATATTTGTTAAAACTGGCTTTACTAAAAATATGTCAAAACCCTCACTACTACAGATAAGGAAATACTAGACTGCGTCAAAATTTTGATGAGAATATGAATTGGATTATCATTTTGCTATTAGTTCAATGAGGGATAGGTGGGGGAAATATCAAGATGGGTGATTTTTAGAAAGGTAAGATCTCTTATTTAGTCTAAGTAGAGGATTAGGTAGGGGGTGTTACACAAAATGTGTAGCAAATTAATTTTAAAACATCCTTTTTCTCTAATAAAGGGCTTGTACTTTAGGGTAAAGGCCTATACTCAAGAGTTAACAATGATTTTTAGAATTTTAGTAAAGACTACTTCTTGATCATATGCTAATACCTTTACTTATCGGGATTTTAGTCCTTTTTTTTATCATCAAGCAATCCAAACATGGGAGCCCTAGAACTAAGTGTCTACAACCATATTTTCATTCTCATTTCATTTAAATGTCTTAATTTCAAGAAATGCTCTTACTTACCGTTACATGCCTTAATTCCACAACTTAAGATTATATCTTGTAATTTATTCCAATTTACATATAGACAACTCGCATTCTTCTTTTTTTTTTTTTAACTTATAAATATATTTGAGCATAAAACTTGATTTATAACAAAACAATATATGTCTATACTCACTACTGTTATCTTATATAGTCATATTATAATGCAATTGATCTATTTGGTTCAACTAATTTTCAAACCCATAGATTTTTATGTTATTAACTTATATATGATGTATAAGTCCTTTTTTAGCATTTTGGATCAAAGTCCACAAACACACATATTCTTTTATGAATTCAATTCATACAAAAATTTTAGGTTTCATGACTCTTACTTTTGCTAGACTTTTTCACTTACCATTTTGTTTTCAAAAAGTTAATTTAGAAATATAACTTCTCAATTATAACTTAAACCAATTCCATTTCTTGCTCCTACATATTTCCACTACACTCAAACCAATTTCATTATTTCACATTAAGATAAATACATTTTCAAATCCAAGAATCATTATGCACACCATTTGGGCACTACACACATAGCCATAACACCTAAATTCCATTCATCACATTCAATAATTTTACATAATAATACACATACCTTAATTCATATACCTTAATTTATTAACTGTTGGATACATATAACACACACCTTATAACTTTTCATTTATCACATAAGCAATTTGGATATTTTTGGCAGATAATATAAGATAATTTACATGCCAAATGTACATAATTCATGCTAAAATCCACATGTATTACCATACATGCATATTTAAAATTTTTTTTAAGTGTTCTTGAATACATATACCACTTAAGCCAAAACACTCTTCTTGCCTTTAAATTTTCTTCTCCTTTCCTTTCTTTTTATTATTTCTTTCCTCTTTTATATAAACATAATACACATGCACTTTCAAAAATCTCTATAAAAATATATACTTAATGAAAATATAAATTGACTTAATAAACCTTTAATTGGAACATTAAATTACCCCTTAAAAATATAAAACCTTAAAGATAAATACTTAGCCAAATTTGAGTTACTATTTATCCAAGAGAAAGAATCCCATTTTTCTAAAAAATGACTCCCAAAATTTATTGTTTGGTGTTTGTGGAAGCTTGTTTATGGCTAAAAGTGGCATTTTGGTGTGGTATGAGGTGGTTTAAAGGAAATTAAAAAGAGGAAGAAAACAATTCCATGGCCAAAGTGAATAAAGAGGGAAGAACACCCCCACCAAACTTCTCTCATTTGACCAATAAATGACTTTTATAAGACCTAAATCAATGTCAAAGATTAAAAATCAACTTGATCAAATGGTATATTTTAATTCCCACCACTAATTCCAAATTGAGTTCCTCTTTTTATTCTTCCAATTTATTTTCAAAAATACTGCTAATAATTATTGAATCTAATAATCACAAATAATCATACAAAAAGTCACTCTATGGTCTTAAAAAAATTGCATATGAAAATCCCAAAAATTCAATATAAAATAACACTTTTACCCTTATTTGATTTTAAATAAATTCTCATGATATCTAGAAATTCCAATTCTAATTCCATTGAACTTTTTGGAATATTTGAGCATCAGGATGTGTCAGTTGTGCATCAATTTGAGCAAAAACACTAAATTTATCGGTTTAGCTCTAACTATGTTACTATTCATTTTACAGTGCCATAAAAACATTATTAATGTTTTTAACCTCATTAATGACTTTATTTTCATTCCAAAATTTGCCTATAATTATTTTATAAATAATACTTCCATTTGATCGTATTAATGTGACCCAAGTGTTAAGAAATACCATTCACATTTTGGGAAATACTATTCATAAACTTGAGATTTTTCATGTGTTACAAAAAATCTCTCAGAGGAAGTGTATATGACATAACTTAAGGGATTCATATCTAATGATAGTAATAAGATATACAAGATTCAAAGATCTATCCATGGATTGAAGCAAGCATGTAGGTGTTGGAACATCCATTTTAATGAGACAATAAAAGAGTTTGGTTTCTCACAAAACTTGGATGAACCTTATATTTATAAAAAGGTTAATAAGGGTGTTATAATTTTCTTTGTGATATATGTTAATGACATAATGCTCGTGGAAAATAATGTCTCAATTCTTCAATCAATCAAGATTTGGTTGTTAAAGAAATTCTCCATGAAAAACCTTGGTGAAGCAACCTTTATTTTAGGCATAAGGATTTATAAAGATAGATTTAAGAGGTTGATAGGCCTTTTATAGTCTATATACATAGACAAGATGCTAAAGAGGTTTATCATAAATATATCTAAGAGAGGATTCATTCATATGGTGTATGGGAAAATTCTTTCTAATTTTATATGCCCTTAAACACATGAGAAGAAAGAATGCTTCAGTAAGATCCCATTTGCATCAACTATAAGATCCATCGTGGATGATATGTTTTGTGCATAACTTGATGTAATATTTGCTCTAAGTGTTATGAGAAGATTGCAATCTAATCATGGAGAGGAGTATTGGGTGGCTATAAAAAACATCTTTAGGTACTTAAGAAGGATTATGGATTTGTTCTTAATATATAGAGAAGGGGATTTACAAGTAAGCAGGTATACTAAAGCCAACTTCCAGTCTGATAAAGATGATTACAAATCTCAATTAGATTATGAGTTCATTTTTATAAGAGATGTAGTTAGTTGGAAGAGTTCCAAATAAGAAATAATGGCATACTCAACTATTAAAGCAGAGTATATTGTAGCTTCTAATGCAACTAAAGAAGCAATGTGGATTAAGAAGTTCATCATTGAACTTAGAGTGGTACCTTCTATTATGGATCTAATACCACTATATTGTGACTACAATGGAGCCATTACATAAGCAAAAACCATAGTCTTATCAGAGATCCAAGTATGCCCTCAAGCACGACCATCTAATCCATGAGATAGTTGGTAGACAAGAAGTAAAAATTGAGAAAGTCCCTATAAAATATAATATTATTGATCCTCTCACTAAGGCACTACCATAAAATAAGTTCAATCTCCATCTAGATAATATAGGAATTAAATACATGGGTGATTGGCTCTAATGCAAGTGGGAGATTGTTATTTGTATCCCTTATAGCATATATGTAATAGGGATATTTTATGTACATTAAACATTAATTAATAATAAAAGGTATTCTTTATTACTTGGTGCTTATGTTAATTCATTTGTTTGATAATTATCTTAAAATTTGTAATAAATTCCCTTATATATTTTCACAATATAAAGGAAGTCATAAAGGTTCATGATTTGAGATTTCTATTGCAAGGAATGTGTGATACCAATATTATCTCTAGTCATAGCATTAACAAGATGGGACATTGTTAATGTAGATATACTAGCATATGTTATACTCCTTAACTAGGTTAAGCTGTAGTTCTCACAAACTATAAGCATAATGATGCTTAGGGTTAACATGTGGATGCTTATTTGAGAAACAAGTATATTAGAGACCTAATATGAGATCTTCAAATGGACACATAATATATGTTAATAAAAGCTTCTCAATATATCAATGGTGCAAGCATCATGGGACTTAAGATCACTAAGATTATCTAAAGTATCAATTGTTATGCTTTGATTGTCGTACTTCTACTTTGCCACTATAATAACCTAAAAATCCCAACTTTTATAAATGGTACTTTTTCGAGATGAATAATATTCCTGAGACTTGATATACACTAAAGCTACTGAATTAAAGTATTAATCATAAAATAATTTTAGGCAAATATTGAAACCAATTGAAAGTCATTTAGTTCGTTAAAAATGCTAAAAAAAGTTTTTATGGCAATGTCTTATGAATAATGACCAAGGCAAAGCTAAACCATAAAATATTTTCAAAGTTGCTTAGAAAATTTTGAAACTTGTATGACTTGATACTAAAAAATTCTAATAAATTCAATGGCATTGGTATCAAAATTTTTGGAGCCATAATTAATTGAATTTGGTAAATTAAAGATAAACAGAGCTTTAAAGGGAAGGAAAAGGGGAAAAAAGAGAGGGAAAAATGAGAAATATAATAAATTTTTTTGATAATATATATAAATGCTCAAACTTGTCTAAAATGGCCAACAATTTTCCTCTTTCTCTCACCATAAACTAACGGCACGACCTCTTTCACCCCACCTATTTCCTTTTGTAAATCCTTTATTTAAGCTTTGACTTCTTCGATTTACTAATCTCGAGAGCCTTTATGACCTCTAGAGCTTAGGAAGAGAGAGAAAATTAGAAGAAACTAGAGGTTTTAGCTCGAATTTACTCGAGATGAATAGTAACTAATTTTGCTTCGGGTAAGAATTTTTAAAACTCGAAATTTTTCCTATGTTCCTTAAGTGCCCAAAAGCATATTTATGCTTTCTTTTTGTCATTTTACATTTTTTTTAATTTATTATGATTTTTGAAAATTGAATCTCTAGTGGGTAATTGAAAAAATGAAAAAGAATGCAGGACAAAGGAAAAATGAAGGTGTGAGTGGTCTTCGGGGTTGCTTTTTGATCATTTTGGTATGTGAAATCAATTTAATTCATTATATTAAAGAATGCCCTAATTATACATCACATTTATTGTACGTAATAAATGCTTTAAAATAGTTTTATTGGGTGAATTGTTACTTGAAATGAGTTTATATGCTATTTAAATGGTGTGTGTAATGTGTATAATACATAAGATCGAAGGCATTGATATGGAATGTTGGAATTGTCCTTTGGTTGAATGGATTACATAGTGCCATTATGATCTATGTGGTTATTTATAAAAATGTATGACATGAACATGTTATATTGATGTAAAAAAATGGTTATATGTATCTAAACACACATATTAGATATGAATAAGGCATTAGGTGCATGCTGGCCGAATGGTTTTTCATGAACCTAAGAGTGTGCATGCTTGTTTATTTTATGTACATAATATGGAATATTATAGTTCTAATAAGCATAATGGTTAAGTTGTATTAAAATGAGGAAAAATGTATCTTTTTGGTATGTAGAAGCTTAACGGTCGAATGGTCTTATTGGATATGTGAGCTTGTGTGGTAGGTTATAATAAACCTACAAGAGATGTTAGAAATGATAGTTGATACATTATATACATAGTGGCGATTATGTTGCTTGAGTTTCATTATTTTGCAATAGATGCACATAAGGTATATATGTTGAGATTGTATGCTACCATATGTAAGAATTGGGTTTTATAAACACTCTCTTATAGCGCATGATGCCAAGATATGAAATTTGTGCATAATAAGAGCTTAGTGTCTGAATGGCCCTAATGGACAACACTTAATGTGAAAATGCTTCAAGTTAAGCATGAAATTGACACTTGTGATTAATTAATTGATGGTGTTCATGAGATGGTGAAAATAGGTTAAAAATGATAATTTAACCATATATGGACATATGTTTGTAATTGTAGTCAATTGAATGAGGCATTTCATTAACATAATGCATATGGCTATCATTAATATCGTATATATGCTTAATTTTTTAGTTTTGTCATTTGTTGACTGTATATCAATTTAAAAGTCCTTTTTAAGCTATTTAAGTTGGTAGAACTAAAAACAAACATGTTTAATAGCCTATATGCTTAACAACCTAGACAAATAGGTTGATCAGTCAACTAGGGGTATAGTAGTATCTGCTAAGACACTATAGTTTTTTTTTTATATTTTAGTCTACGGATCAAATTTTAGACTGATCCAAAGGCTCACATATGTTTGACCTTTAGATCCATATTGGTAGATGAACTTTATGTTCATAAATGGTTGTAATGGCCATCATGTTATGTTTAATCTTCGGATCCATATTGGTAGATGAACTTGTAAGTTCATAAAAGTCATACAGTTGTCCAACCCCCATTATCCATAAGACATGTGTTGGTCATATGGGCAAATATTAATTACATTATGAAATGTATAATTATAAACTTTCCTTCATGCATGAAATTATCAAATTTTGCATGTGGTATGTATGAGTTATGTTTATATGTGAATTATATAGGCATTATGCAATGCTTACCTCATATATGGTTGTACTTTTCATATTATGAATTATGCATATGGTGAGAAATACAAATAATAGTTATATTTATTAATGATGTGGCATAATGCATGATTTACTTTGATATCACCACTAAGCAAAATGCTTAGCGCATCATTTTGTTTGTGATGTATAGGTGGGAAGGAGGATTGAAAACTAGCCCCAGAACATCTAGACATGCAAGAGAAAGCCAATATTTTGGTACTTTTAATGTATGTAATTAGATTATGGGATGTATAGATAGAGAAAGGCACTCTTAGTATGGATGTAATTAGTCTTAGGCTTAAATAATTGTAATTTGTAATTTAAGATTTGTATATGGTTTGTAACATTATTTTAAATGTTTTGAACTATTTTATGAATGATTGATGTTTTTTCCTGTGATTGAGACTGTTTTGATATTGAATGTTGTTTTAAAGTGATCAGAAGGATCATAGAGTAGAGAAATTGATTGAGAAATATTTTAGAAGTGCTTTTCTTAATGTAGGTTACTATTCAAATTTTGGAATAGTGCTCAATACAGCTGTTATACTATCGAAATTTTGCCACAAGGATTCTCAAATTTGAATAAGTAACTTGATTTTTAAAAACTCACATTTTTGGCATTTAAATGTGCAAAATTAAATGTTTATAAATGAAAGTTAATTATGATGAGATCAGGTAGCATGTTATATAGCACACCTTAGTCGTGTTTGGTGATTGACCAATGATAGGATCGGGTTAGGGGTGTCACATTTAGTGGTATCAAAGCTCTAGTTTAAGCATTCCTAGGCTATATAAGAGTGTTATAGGAGTTAAGTCTATACATAACATACTTTAATGACACCAAGGCTTATTAATTATTTTTGTGCCTATAGTTACGATGGGTACACCTCGAGAAGAGGAAGAAGACCAAGTTTCCATATCTATAGGGCAGGAATCAAATAGAATAGCCTTAGTATCTAGTAGTGCAGTGAGGCAGATGTCATCAGCAGCCTAGGCTCCACTAGCATTTCTACAAGAGATGTTACAGTTATTGTGATGGGCTACAATAGCTACTCTATCTCCAGCTCCATAGCAGTAGGAACTTCCTTTGTCTCTCTAAAAGACCTACTTGGAGAAAGTCAAGAGAATAGGAGCTGAAGATTTCAAGGGGAAAGGAGAAGTTAAACCAGAAATAACTGAGTATTGGCTGGATTGCATAGAAAAGATAATGAAGTAGATACATTGTACACTTACAAAAAAAGTGACCTGTGCCATCTCCTTATTATAAGAAGAGGCCTTAAAATGGTGGGATGATTTAACTGAATACAAGGCAAAAAAAGAGCTGACATAAAACTTCTTCGTGGATAAATTCTATAAGAAGTACATAGCTGAGGACTATTTGGATGACATAAGGAAATAATTTATGGATCTTAGATAGAAGTAGAAGTTTATGAAGGAGTATGAGAAGGACTTTTCCATGCTTAGCTGCTATGCAAAGGACAACATTACCATAGAGGCTGATAAGTGTAAGTAGTTTGAAAAAGGATTGCACATTAAGATTAAGTCTCAAGAGTTCCCATAAAGATTAAAGACTTTAGTCAGCTAGTTATAGTCTATCAGTTGATAAAAAAGATATAGAAGGAGAAGCAAGAATATTATCAGAAGAAAAGATCTTATAGTCTTAGAGAGTCTAGCTTTACACAGCAGTCAGGCAAGAGGTTTAAAGGTAGTCCGTTTAAGACAGCATAGTAATCTTAAAGTAGGGTCAGTCTCAGAGGACAACCTAAGGGAATCAGAATAAGGGCAAGATTGGGCAGCAGTCATAGGTAGTAAGCATATCGGGTTCTAAATCTAGAGGTGGCTAAGCTCCTCAATGTCTAACTTGCCATAAGTAACATAAGGGGGAGTGTCAGAATAATATACTAAGAGTATGTTTCAAGTGTTGGTTACCAAATCACTTCTTACATGATTGTCCTACCAAAGCTGATGCTAGTTAGATATCTATGCACACTTTTACTAGAGATTAAAAAGGATATGAGGAGATAGACTAGAGGGAACTTAGAGGGATAGAGCTAAACATAGAGCCTATGCTTGACAATATGCCATCAAAGCACGAGAGGAGGCTAATAAGCCAGATGTTATAGTTGATACTTTTTATCTCTTCAACTCTCCTATTTTGGCTTTAATTGATTCGGGGTCTACACACTTTTATGTTTTCATATCATAGGCATGAGACCAAGGGTTAGTTTCAGAACCACTTGACTTAGAAATAATGGTTAGTAACCTCATAGGCTAGCATGTGGTAGTTAATCGAGTATATAAAGATCGGCCTTTATAAATAGAAGACCATCAATTGGTTGCCAACCTGATAGAACTACCTTTTGATGAGTTTGACTTGATATTAGGCATGGGCTAGCTATCTAAATATTAAGAAATTTTGGATTGCAAGCATAAGAGGTTGACTCTCTAAATTGATGATGGGTCTAAAATCATAGTTGTTAAAGAAATGATCAACTTCTTGTTTAATGTTATACCTATAATTACAGCTAGATAGATGATGAGGAAAGGTTGTTAGGCATATCTTGCTCATGTATATGACACTAAAATAGAAGACCCAGATGCTAGAAACATAGTAGTAGTGTCAGAGTTTATAGATGTATTTCTTAAAGAGTTGCTTAATTTGCCTCTAAAATGGGAACTCAAGTTCAGTATAAAGATGTTACTTGGCATTACACTAGTATCAATAGGTCAATACAGAATAGCTCTAGTAAAGTTGAAAGAGTTAAAGATCTAACTTTAAGAGTTGCTAGATAAGGGTTTTGCCAAGCCTATTGTTTCACTTTTGGGAGTATTAGTGCTATTTGCAAAGAAGAAGTATGGCTCATTATTATTTTGTGTAAATTATAAACAGTTGAATAAAGTGACCATCAAGAATAAGTATCAGTTTCCATGGATTGACGATCTTTTTAACTAGCTTAAGGGTGTGATAGTGTTCTCTAAGACTAATTTAAGGTCAAGTTACTATCAGTTGAGGGTAAAAAAGGCTGATTAGGTGAGGATAACTTTTAGAATAAGATATGGCCATTATGAGTTTTTGGTAATGCCATTTGGGATTACCAATGCTCCTATGGCTTTTGTAGATCAGATGAACAAATTTTTTAGATAGTATCTAGATCAGTTTATGATTATCTTTTTTTTTATGATATCTTGGTTTATTCCATGAGTAGAGAAGAATATGAATAGCATTTGAGGATAGTTTTATAGATTTTGAGAGAAAAGAAGCTCTATGCCAAACTTAGCAAGCGTGAGTTTTAGCTCAGTGAGGTGTCTTTCCTTAGACACATACCTTTTACAAAAGGGATTTGAGTTTATTCTAATAAGATTCAGGTAGTCAAAGAGTGAAAGCCACTTAGAAACACAGCAGAGGTTTAAAGTTTTCTTGGGTTGTTTAGTTACTACAAATGGTTTGTCAAAGGATTTTCTTTAATAGCAGCACTTATGACTCGATTGTTATGGAAAAATGTTAAGTTTGTTTAGGGTGATAAGTGTCAAGAGATTTTTGACAAGCTTAAGGTGACGTTGATGGAAGCACATATCCTAGTTAAGTCGATTTCTGGGAAGGACTTCACTATCTATAGTGATGCTTCGCATAATAGGTTGGGATAAGTTTTGATGCAAAAAGGTAAGGTAGTTACCTATACTTCTAAGTAATTAAAGCCATATGAGAAGAACTACCCTACTCATGATCTAGAGCTTGCAATGATATTATTTGCATTGAAGATTTAGAGACACTATCTATATGGAGAGAAGTGTTATATGTTCATTGACCACAAGAGTTTGAAGTATCTTTCAACATAAGAGGAGTTGAACTTGATATAGACGTGATGGATGAAGTTGATTAAAGATTATGACTATTTAATTGATTATCATCTTAGAAAGGCCAACGTAGTGTCTAATACTCTTAGCCAAAAGTTTATGGCAGCCATGAAAGCCATAAATTATAAGCTTCAGTTTATGTTTGATAGTGCTTTGTTGGCAGAGATACAAGTCAAACCTAGTTTGCTATAGCAAGTTAAAGATAGTTAGAAGGATGATCATAGGTTAAAGAGTGTGATAAGTGCCATCCAATAGGCGAAGCCTACTGAGTATGTGCTGAAGAATGATGGTTGCTTATATTACTATGATAGAATTTGTGTTCTAAATGTTGAAGAGTTAAAGAAATAGGTTCTAGATAAGGCTCACAATGCTCCTTATGCTATGTATCCTAGTAGCATAAAAATGTACCAAGATCTAAATTTGTCCTATTGATGGCTTGATATAAAGAGGGATGTATCAGAATTCATGACTAAGTGCTTTACTTGTCAATAGGTGAAAGTAGAACATTAAGTCTAATCTGGATTATTGCAACCTATATCCATTCTAAAATGGAAATGGGATAGGATTACCATGGATTTCATGGTTAGGTTGCCTATGACAAGGAACAAGTGTGATTCAATATAGGTTATGATAGATCATTTTACCAAGAGAGTTGATTTTGTACTAATGAGGATGGATTATTCTATGGAAAAGCTTGTAGAATTATATAAAGATAAGATAGTCAAGTTGCATAAAGTGCTATCTTCAATCATATTGGATCTAGACCCATGGTTTACTTTGAGGTTTTAGAAGAAACTTCATAGTGCCTTGGGTACTTGATTGAGTTTTAGCACATCATTTCAACTACAGACTGACAGACAATTAGAAAGAGTCATTCATGTAATCTTTTGATACTTAAGTGATGATATGTTGGTCTATATTTAATGATATGTTTATGATGAATCATTTTTGTCAAGTGCTTGAGGACATGTTAAAGAGTTGTGCAATTGAGTTTAAAGGTAGCTAGGATCACTATTTATCATAAGCAAAGTTTACCTATAATATCAATCATCAAGCGAGTCTAGGAATATCTCCTTATGAGGCATTATATAGAAGGAAGTGCAAGACTCCCTTATGCTGAAGTAAGCTCAGTGAAACTAGCTCATGGGATTGGATTTGATCAAGCATGCCAAAGAGAATGTGAAGATTATCAGGGATAGATTGAAAGCAGCTTTTAGTAGATAGAAGTCTTATGTTGATCTTAAGAGGAAAGATGTTGAATTTGAAGTAAGAGACAAGGTATTCCTAAAGGTTTTGCCATGGAATAAGATTCTACATATTGGCAAGAAAGGGAAGCTAGGTCTGAGGTTTATTGGGCCATAAAAAGTGACATAACGTGTAAGCCTAATAGCATATAGGCTAGTATTGCCACCAAAGCTTCAATAGATACATGATGTTTTCTATGTCTCCATGCTAAGAAGATACAAATCTGATTTGACACATATACTATCTATGGGAGAAATGGAAGTTATGCTAGATTTTTCTTATAAAGAAGAACATATCAGAACTCTAGCAAGAGAAGTTAAAGAATTAAGAAACAAGATAGTTCCTCTAGTGAAAATTGCTTGGAGGCACTATGGAATAGAGGAAGCAAAATGAGAGATAGAAGCTCAAATGAGATAGTAGTATCCTCATCTATTTAAACTAGGTAATATCAATGATGACATTTCTTTTAAGAGGAGAAGTAATGTAACAACCCAAAAATGTTGACTTTTATGAATAGTACTTTCCCAGGATAAATAGTGTTCTTAGGACCCAAGATACACTAAAGCTATTGAATGAATGTTTTAATCGTGAAATAGTTTTGGGCAAAGTTTGAAACTAATCAAAAGTCATTTGATTAGTTAAAAATGCTAAGAAAGTTTTTAGGGTAGTGTCTTACGAATAGTGACCAAGGCAAAGCTAAACCATAAAATATTTTCAAAGTTGCTTAAAAATTTTCAAAACTTATCTAACCTAATACTTAAAAATCCTAATGAGTTTAATAGTGCTAGAATCATAATTTTTTGAGGTCAGGAAGTATTCTATCTAAAAATAAGGTAACTATCTAAAAATAAGGAAATGTAAAAATTGTGTAATAATTTAAATTTTCACAATTTTCAAGCTCTAAATTTTAGAGGATTATGGAGCCATAATTAATTAAATTTGGTAAATAGAAGATAAATGGACCTTTAAAGGGGAGGAAAAAAGCAAAGAAAGAGAGGGAAAAATAATTTATTTTTTTTGAGAATATATATTTATATAAGGTCAAACTTATCTAAAATGGTCAATAATTCTTTTCCTCCTTCTCCCACTATAAGCCAACAGCGACACCTCTTCCCCTACACCATTTTTCTTTTGTAAATCCTCTATTAAGCTCTAAATTCTTTGAATTAGCCAATCTTAGGAGCCTTCATAACCTCTAGAGCTTGGGAAAAGAGAGAAATTTGCAAGAAATTAAAGGGTTTACTCGATTTTTATTGAGATAAATAGTAACTAATTTTAGTTCGGCTAAGAATTTTTGAAACCTAACATTTTTCCTATATTCCCTAGGTGCTTAAGAGCATAATTATGCTTTTGTTTTGTCATTTTAGGTTTTTTTTAATTTATTACAAATTTTTAAAAAAGGAATTTGTAATAGGCAGTTGAGAAAATGAAAAATGCAGGATAAAGGAAAAATAAAGGTGTAAGTAGTCTTCAAGGTCACATTATGATCATTTTGGTATGTGAAATTGATTTAATTCATGATTTTTAAAGAATCCCCTAATTATACATCACATTAATTATAAGTAAAAAATTCTTTAAAGTAGTTTTATTAGGTGAATTGTTACTTGAAATGGGTTTATATGCTACTTAAATGGTGTGAGTAATATGTATAATACATAAGAATTGATGGCATTGATATGGAATGTTAGAATGGTCCTTTTGCCAAATGGGTTTTATAGTGCATTATGTTGTATGTGTTTATTTATATAAATGTATGAAATGAACATGTTAGATTGATGTAAGAAAATGGTCTTATGTGTCTAAACACATATATTGGATATGAATGAGGCATTGGGTGCAAGGTGGTCAAATGTTTTTTCATGAACCTAAGTGTCACACCCATAATACTTTAAGCCTGGTAAATTAGTTAGTAAGCCCAGTTGAAAAGGAATTAATGAAGGGCAGCTGAATTAATTTAAGAAGATTTTTATTAGCATAATTAGGGAAATAATATTAGGAAAAATTGATTAAATTAATGAGTTTTCTATAGAATGATCCAAGGATTGGTAATTATACGGATAAACGGGTGTTGAATTATGTAATTATGAAAATTATAAAAATAAGAGCAATAACAATAATAATAATTAATTACAATTAAAAGAAGATAGAATAAAAATGGGACAATCAACTTAAAGAGTCAAGAACTTCTAGAATTTTCAGTGGCAGTATGATTTAAAATAGAAAGGAAAATGCAAGATAGAGAAACAAAGAAAAGAAAGAGGACTATGAAAGTGAAAAATAACAAGTACCTAAGCTAAACAGCAGTTGAATTAAATGTCTAGATGGAATTAGACAGAGTGTTAGGAAAAATTATTAAAACATAGTAAAGAAATGCAACAACTATGGTAGATGGTTGCTATAAAAGGGGAGCAACATGGCATAGAAGCTTGTAGAAGTGACATAATTTGATAAAAATATGCTTGCAGTAGTTACAGAAGGTAGTGCTAAAAGGTAAGACCTACCTTGACCTTTTCTATATTAGGGGTATGAGAATAATTCAGTTGATTACAAAGGAATAGGGTGTTAAATAGTCCTACTGCTATGCAACTATAAGTATACAATCATACTACCACTGTAGCCGCTGTACGTAGGTAGTAGGTGCTACTCAGTGCATGTGTGCTTTTCCACAAATCTATGGTGACTTGCAATAATAAGGATATATTTCTTTGGGAAAAAGATGAAATTTTAACTCATAATGGCAAGTCTTGTTGCTGTGATGCAGAATTGCAGCGGTAGAGGACAAACAAGTGGTGCTACAAAGCGCCTAGCAATCACAACAGCTATTACACGTATATAATAGGGAATTACAGCTACTACAAAGGAGAAAGCTACTATAACTGCTTTCGTACAGGTAGTAGGCATAACGATAGGTACTCTACACATCGATTGTTGTAGGTGTGGGAAAAATAACAGTAACTAAGGAAACTATTACTGCAAAATAATACAACTGCTGGACAACAGGTTTGGTAGCACCCATAACACTTACACTAGCCACTGGAGGGATGAAGGAGAGGAAAATAAATAAATAAAAATAGAACTATTTAATAGAAAGGGGTGATAGACATTAGGTGTAGAATGTGAGCAGCAGTAGTATATTCATAATTACCACAGTAACTAAGGGAAGAAAGTGAAAGGATATAAATAGTTTTGTTGTGAGTAGCCTTAGCAAGATTATTAGTTCATATTAGTTTGGGTAATAGGACCCTTGAAGGAATATTTTGTTTTTATAATTAGGAAGAGAAAAAGGAAGCAAATTCAACCTAAGATAAAGGGAAATAAAATGAAGGGGCTACGATAAGGTGCATGCCAAGGGATTTCTATATACATACTCCCTTATCTCCCAACCTCACCTAATTTGTGATCTTGAAATGCTATTCATTAAGGTTAGATGGGCTAGATAATGTCTAGGCTGACACATTATTTCTAAAGCCTTATTTGCTTCTCTAAATTATGCATTGGTTTTATTCATCTTATCTATCTATTAAGAATATTGGTACATGGATTTCACAACACTAAGTGTTAATTGGAATGGGATTTTTAGTAAATGGTACATTGTGTAATGATGAGCAATTA
>CANXYI010306579.1:0-10045 GCA_948208565.1 Hura crepitans | reverse complement strand
ATGTTAGTGTGGTTTGAATGGTATGTGCATAGTAGTAGTAAGATACGTGATATAGGGTGAATATGTATATATGCATGCTAATTGTAGAAAGTATTAGGAATGGGCAATTGCAAATGATTGGTACATGTTATGCACATGTGGTGTTGAAATGAATGACTCCAAGTTTGAATTGAATAATAATAAACTCATTTAAATGTTCTAACATTTCTATTTTAAGATTTTAGTAAGAATTGACTTTTTGAATGTAAAAGATGATATGGCCGAACAATGTGGAAGATAGATTAATAAGGCATGAAAGTAGTTTTAAGTGCAATTGATCTACTCATATGAATGTGATGATGTAAAATATAAGTAATGAAATGTAAATGTCTTGCATGCATTATCAATGCTTATAGCTGAAAGGGTAAGTCATGAATATGCTTGTGTTTTTGTTTGAAATTGTACTTAGATAATGTAGGCATGGCCTTAATTGCATGTTTTGAATATGCTTGGATTAAGAAACTAAGAAGAAATGAACTTGGGATGGTTGAAAGGATTATGGCCAAGCAATGTAAGCCTAAGGCTTATAAAGTGCATGTGTGATATAATTCTTAAAAAGTTCTATTGAACATATAAGATGATATATGAATTAGAATAGATAAGCAAAAGTAATGTATGAGGTATAAAAACCTTATGGTTGAATGAGTTAAGGCAAGTAAATAAGGTGTGAATCTAGCTTAATGATGGGTGATTAGTTATTTAATCATGAAATGATTAAATAAATGATTCAATCTATAGAATTTTATTAAAATAGTTAACATATATGAATGACCGAATGATATGAGTATACAAAACATAATACACAATAGTGATATCATTGTAAAATATCAATAGTGGGATGGTAAATTAATTATTTAAGAATAAATGAATAAATGACTTCAGTCTTGAATAAGTAAGACTACAACCATATATGGCCGAATGAGTAATAATACATGGATTTAGACAAAGGAAAATATATGGTTAAATGATGATGCACCTAATGATTAATAAATAACATGAGATGGAAATGAAGAATTAGAGCTATAGAAAACTCAAGAGTAAACCTTTTATGAAAAGGGTAAATGTTAATTTGAAGGATGAAACCAAATGATATATGTTCAAGGAATGAAATTGAATGATTAATGATTTAATGAAATCTTATAATAAATTATGTGAGCACATGAGTATGTAATGAAATAATGAAGAATGATGATGTATGAGTCATTGGCTCGATGTGATATTACCATGAAATTTAATGTAATTAAAGGAGTATGAACTCCTAAGGGCATAAGATGCTTAATGGTATTATCATAATGATAAAATAAGAATAATAAGACCCATATAAGTTAGATAACCTACTGGATAGGTTGAGTGATCAACTAAGGAGTTAGAAGCTACTTAGATACTTGAGTTAGTAGCTATTAGGACACTTCGGTGTCGCTTTGGTACTAATCCACAAAGATTATTACCACCCTTTATGACAGAGTGTGGCCATTGAGATCTTGTATAAGGATCCTTCACACTTTATGTTATAGAGAGGATTATGAGGACCACTTTTTGCTGTTGTATTGAGAGGTCTATAAGGGTCATTCCCTATTATTGTAAGGTCCATAAGGGCCAGTTTATGCTATGAGACAGGTCCAACCATAGAGGTCTAAAATGAGGGCATTTACACAACCTTTGAATTTTGATATCTTGTTATTAGATATGACATGGGTACAGTTGTAGAGGTCCAGAACAAGGGCTCATACACACCTTTTGATTCTAATATCTAGTTCTTGGATAAGGTACGGGTGTAGCCATTGAGGTCTAGAATAAGGGCCTCTACTTTACCTGAGATATTGATATCTAGTATTTAGGGTATGATCTCACAAGTATAGGTCGAAGAATTAAATGAATTAAAAGAAAGGCACTCAATATAATTAAAGATTATAATAAATAAAATGAATGTCTTAATGAAACTTAAGTATAAGAGAAGTGGCTTTAATACAAACTTGATGAAAAAAAATTATGGATGACACTAATGAAATAAGAGTGAATGAGAATTAACTGAATACTTTAATAAAAGTCTTAACCACTATTTAAAGAACCTAAAGTATAGAGATTCAGAAGGAATTTACATACACATATTTATGTTTGTAATAAGAGCCTTGTAATTTAATAAGCACAATCTAAGCAATGTTATATGGTTATGACCTACCTAACTCAAAATAAAGGAAAAATGAACTTGTGAGTATTTAAAGTACAATTAAGGATATTAAATGGAACTTAGAGTGGCTTTTCCTACATAATTAATGAAATAAATAAAAAGAATGTAGTCAAAAAGATAGTTTTATTTAGAACTTAAATGGAATTACTTTACTTAGGGATAATGTGATGACATATTTTCATCTTATGATTTATTTAAATGACTATAGTGGATGGTTACATTACTTTATTGTCAATTGTCATATGAGATGTAAAGTATGCTATTTATGGTTTTTATGATTTGTATTTGTTTGTATTTATGGAATGTTAGGAATTATTTTGATTTAATGGATGTTAAGGGCTATAAGAAAGTGTAATATTGCTAAAATATAAAATGAGTTAAAATATGTTGAATGTGATATACATTTTTCACTTGCATATAAGTGATGCTATATATATATGTGTGTATGTGTGTGTGTTTGTATCATTGAATACACCCCAAAGCATATGCTTAGCATATCGACTTTTCCAGTGTATAGGTTATATCTAGTGAGCAAGGGCATAGCCTCAAAAAGCAATAGTGTAGACTAAGGTGGTTATTCTTTTGGTATACTTTTTTATATATATCTAATTAATGTAATAAAATAGTTTAGTGTGGGTATTCATATACATGTAGATGTTAATGATCTTAGATAATGTACAATATAGTTATTTAGTATATGTATTTCTTAATGTAAGCTAAATGTAATAAAGGTAAGCCAAATTATAGCATATGAACTTAATGAATAATGATATGTATATATTAGGAAGTGTATGTTAAACATGTGATGAGATGGCTATAATGCCTGATGATTGATCTAATGAGTCTAATTGAGTCTATAAAGGATCAGATGGATCCATAAAAGTGCATTGAGGTTGGAATTTGTTTAAAAGTGCTTTTCATGCAAGTTGAAAAATGTTGGTTTTTACTCTAGATAGTTGTTATGTAGCCGAGTTTTTGTTAAAACTTATAATATAATAAAATGGTATATAAGAAGTTCACTTACCTAGCTAATAAATTACAAGCAAGGATTTATTCGTATTATATACATAAGAAAGGTTTTACGAAAATAAGGAATTGCTAAGAAGATAAATATTTTAAGAATGTTAAGTAAGTAAGGTTTTAGCATGCCATCTCTTGTTCGATTCAAATGGATTGGGTAAGAGGTGTTATAAGTATATAGGTTGTTTCACCAAGGTATTTCATGGACAATTTCCTTGATAGCCAAATCTTGATTGATTGAAAGGTTGAGACATCATTTCCTATGAGTAATATGTCATCAACATATAGCACTAGGAAAATGACTATACTCCTACTAACCTTTTTATAAAAACATGGCTCATCCAGATTTTGTGAGAAACTAAATTCTTTGATTGTCTCATCAAATTGGATGTTTAAACTCCTAGATTCTTACTTTAATCCATATATAGATCTTTAAAGATTACATACCTTGCTACTATTTGTGGAAATGAAACCCTTAGGATGTGTTATATACACCTTCTTTAATGGATTTACAATAAGGAAATCTATCTTAGCATCCATTTGCCAAATCTCATAGTTATAATGAACGATAATAGCTAGCAAAATCCTAATGGATTTAAGCATGGATACCGATGAAAAGGTTTCATCAAAGTCAATTCCTTGCCTTTGATGATAGCCTTTTGCTACTAGCCTTGCTTTATAGGTAACTACCTTACCCTCCATATTGGTCTTCTTTTTGAAGGTTTATTTGTACCCAATGGGTTTTATCCCTTTAGGTGCATCAACTAAAATCCATATTGATTGTCATACATGGAATCCATTTTGGATTGTATGGCCTTTAGTCGTAATTCTAATTTTAAACTCTTTAGAACCTCCTCATAGCTTGTAGGCTCATCATTTTCTACTATGGTTATATTACTATGCTTATCTATGAGTAATCCATATCTCTCAGGCTTAGTGTAAACTCTAGTAGAACATTTAGGAGTTTGTATTACAACAGGCTCTACTATTACATCATTTTTATGTGTAATAGTCTCGAGATCATTTGATTTATCTACCTTTATTTATAGGTCTTGAACTTCATGAAGTTTGATTTTACTTTTATTATTTTAAAGAAATAAACACCTTTTATTCTAAAGTGTTGTAGAAATAGTATTCAAAAGACTAATTTGGATACCCCACAAATAAGCACTTGTTATGTTTAGCATTAAGCTTATTTTACATAATTTTTTTTTCATATAAGCAAGGCAACTCCATACTTTTAAGTGTGAAAGAATTGGTTTCTTGTTACACCATATCTCATATAGTGTAACATCAACTGACTTTGATAGAGCTTTATTTAGAATGTAAACAACAGTTTCTAATGCATAACCCCAAAATGACTTGGGCAGAGTTACAAAGCTCATCATACATCAAACCATGTCTAACAAGGTTCGATTTCTCCTTTCAAATACACTATTATGTTGTATAGTGTATATTGAAGAGTCCATTAAGATAATATCTCATTATCTCTTAGATAGCTTTGAAAATTTTGACTTAAGTATTCTCTACCTCGATCTAATTAAAGTGTTTTAATACTTTTATCAAGCTATTTCTCAATTTCATTTCTAAATTCTTTGAACTTTTCAAAGGCTTTTTATTTATACTTCATCAATTACACATACCCATATCTTTAATAATCAGTAGTAGAGGTAATAAAGTAGAGAAACTTACCTTTTGCATGTGTAGTCATTGAGCCACATACATCTAAATGTATTAGGTCCAAAAAACAGCTAGCACATTCACTTTTTCCACTAAAAGATGTCTTTGTCATCTTGCCCAATAAACAGGATTCATATGTTTTAATTAATTCATAATCAAATAAGCCTAAGTCACTAGACTTGTGCAACTTAGTCATGCATTTCTCATTTATATGGCCAAGTTAACAATGCCATAAGAAATATGGTTCAAGCTATCAGTTTTAAGTCTTTTGGTATTAATGTTGTAGATTTCTTTTTTATTATCAAGAATATAAATTCCATTAATACTTGAAGCAGAACAATATAAAACATTATTCTTATAAATTGAGCAACACTTGCTCTTATTAATAGAAATATCAAAATCTTATTCAATAAGGCAAGATAAATAAATAATATTATTTTTCAAAGAAGAAACATAATAACAATTATTAAGTTTTAATACTAATCCTGGAGGCAAATCTAAGTAATATGTTCCTATAGCTAATGCATCAACTCTTGCTCTATTTGCTACATGTAGGTCTATATCACCCTTGTTTAGCCTCCTATTGCTTTTTAGTCCCTGCAAATCAGAACCAAATGAGAACCACATCTGGTATCCAATACCTATGTGTGATTATCAATAACAGTATTAGTATTAATCTCAATAACATTAATACCTGAAGTAGATGCATTTCCATGCCTTTCCTTTAATTGAGACTTTTTGATATGCTTTATAATGTCCCCTTTTAAGATTAGTCTTTTTGCACTTCCATAGGCTTTTGACTAATTAGACTACAATTTCTATTCTTAATAGAAAGGTCTTAATTAGGTTTACCATGTCTTGTGATTACAAAATTAACTTTTACTTCTAAATATATCACAAAAACACATGGAATTAAAGCCTAACACTTTTAACTCTTAAAGTGTCCTCTATTATTTTCAAATGAAATAATGTCTTAGATATCATATATCTTTTATTTCATAAGATGATATTTGATGATTTGAGCACTATATGCCTATGCTTTTCTAAAGTTTAGGAGATATAGAGGCAATCATATTGCCATCAATATCTCTATGAACTTTTGAAAAAGCTTCCCACTCTCAGCAGGAATATTAATAAGAGGAGGTGGAATATATGTATCCAACAAATAACTATTTTCTCATTTCAGAGAACTATTCTCAAATTTTGAAGTCATTTTAGTCAATATTAGCATTACGAATCATGTGTAAATTTAGGTTAAATGTACTCATGATGTAATAAAACAACCAATGTGTAAAGATTGAGAACATATTAGTGTATGATCACTTACATGAATATATTTTATAAGGTCTTTAATAAAATACAATGAGTTCTCTAACTATTTTAATATGAACTAATAGCCCTCACCATTTATCGAAGAAAACCTAATGGTTTTCCTAATAAGACAATACCCATTTCTTATTAAGGTAAACCTTAGGTTTACCTAACAAGCCTAACTTGTAACAAAAATGTTAGGCATCTTATGGCAATTGCATTTTCATGCAACTAATGATCATTAGGTCTCTAACTCTTGGTGTATGTGTATCTCATACACATTTCCCTAATCTACCTTCAGACCTATTAACCTTGAGTTTTCTCAACAAACTAATGGACTATATAAGATGGATCTATTAATATAGTTTGCAACATAATCAACATAGCATGAGCTTGAGTTTGCTCAACAACTCAATACTAAGAAGAACTCTGGTTATAACCATATTAATAAAAGGCTTGTAAGTCTTAGTATTAATTGAGGATTTTATTCCTTTTAAGTCTCATCATTGGTTGCATACTTTGGTATGCTCATGCAAAGGGAATTTGTATACTTTGGCATGCTTATGCATATTTAATCTCGTTAAATCATACATGCACATTTAATCTCATTAAATATATGATCTTGTTATGAACTTTTACTACATTGATTTTTTGAACCTAATGAAATCAATTTGAACCAAACTCTGGGTTATATACATGAATTACAAACCTAATAAAGAAATAATTAAAGAATTTCTAACTAATTCTTCATCTAGTCCTTTTTGGTAATCTTTCTTTTTTCATTTGCTCTTTGCATATCTTCATCTTATTTTAACCCTATATAATATAATTACATAATAAAGTTATTAAGAAGACCCCATTTTACATGTGAAGGCAATTAGATTAGAAGAGAAATAAAATAGAAATGAGAGAAAAAAGGCTGTGACATGTAGGCCTAATTTACCAAATTAAAAATCCATGCAATTCATGATCAATCACATTGGTCATAGTCTATAAATGTCATCATGCCAATTATCACCCTTACTATGCATTTCTAATACAACACATGTATTAAAACTTTGAAATTTTGATTATGGTTGATTCCTAGCATTATAACTCTTCTAAAACTAGTTTGGTTCATACGTCTTAATCATTCCAATTTTCATATGCTTGTAATATGGCATTTTAATCAAATTAAACATGTAATTTAATTATTTAATCTCATTAAATTATTAAATTACATCACTCCTTTTGCAAGAGTTCTAATCATAACATTGCAAGCATATCATTTAGAATCAAATTCTAAATTAAAAGAAAAATCTAAATTGCCGTGTTTGATTACCCTAATCCATTTAGATAACAATTATCCATATTAGATTAGAATAAAACCTAATCCTTATCTTTAACTTAAAGTCCTAATCCAATTATAAATTTAAATTAAAATAGAATTAGAATCCTAATTCTACTAGGAATCACATTCTATGTAAAATTCAAATCACAAGAAAAAAATAATCTTGCCCGAATTTAATTTAATTTATCAACTTTTGATTTAATTAAATTAAATTAAATATGATAATTATCATAAATTTTTAGAAAAGAAAAATTCAATTAAATTAAATTTTAATTTTAATTAAAAATCTTTAAGCAGTAGTTCACTAGGAATCGAATTCTAAGCGAACTGTAAAATTATTTGCAACTTAGACCCTGAAATCAATCCAAATGAGTTTGGATCAATTCTAGAAGCCATTAAACCTTATTAGACCTATAATAATGAATTTTATCAATTAAAATCACCCTTTGAGTTGTTAAACCCATGGCAAAATGAACTGACAAAAATTACCATTACATGATGTAAAATTGTGCACAATCTTAACACTTAAGCAAGTTTATGAATCTCATTCATGTGAAAATGATTTTTACCACTTAAAAACTTTTAATTAACATTATAAATATCTCATATTCATGAAAAATTAGCTCTAGAATTTTGGAAAACAAATGAAAGAAATGCCATAACAATTATGCCTTTTTGGTTTTTGACCTCTCAAAAAATCCGAATTCTTGTCTCACTTATTTTACCAAATTAATTGATTAACTTTCATGCAACATATGACTAGAATTAAAATCAATATTTTAATTTATCATACATTAGATTAATCACAAAAATAGCAATTAGATCATAAAGCACGAAACTTGAATAAGGCACGTTCTTTTATGTGTAAAAACCATTTATGTGCATATAATAATATTTTTCTCCTTAAGACCAATTTAATCCAATTAAAAATCAAGACATCTTATTTTAATATCGTGCCAAATCAATTTTAATCATATTAATTAGATCTAATAAGAAAATTAAAATCAAGAGCCACCAATAAACTAATAAATCATATTTTATGTCTAAATCAACCACAATTAAAATTTTCAATCATTTTGAATTAATTGAGAACCTAGCTTTGATATTAGTGTTGGTTTTGTACAAGTCCTGCATAAAGAAAAATTAAAAATTTTGTACAAAACCAAGCAATGATAGTAGGGATCTAAATAAATCAAAATGATAGACAACAAAAAAATTAAGCAGCATAGAAATTTTATCGTTATCTACTAATTGGTGATTCCTTGTCTTTAACTCACTTCACTAGGTTTTAGCAAACCATAGTGATCTCACTAGGAACACCTCCAAGGCATCCACACAAGAATTAAAGTGATGAACAACTAAATATCTAGGTGCTAGTAAGATATTTAGAAGTTAGAAGAAGAAGAGAATCCAAAAATTCACAAAGAGATTATGCAAATTTTGTGTCTATTTGGTGGTTGCTTGTGTTAGCTGATTTTATGTAGAATATTTATACTAAAATAACCCTTTTTAGGTTAAATTTTAACCCTTAAAATCTAACCTATATCTCATTCAAGAAGGCTTACAAATTGGGCCCCTTTTTGCCTACTACGTATAACCCAATAAAAGGGTCTATGTGCATAGAATTTTAAGGCCCTTCCTAGGCTTCCTTTTAAGGCTCTTCTGGGACTTAATTGAAATCAGCCATAAGATTGATTTATGATCCTTTTAATCCTTAAAAGGTCAAGTCCTTTTTAACACTTAAAAAGATCAAACTGGGTTAACTGGGTTCTAAGCCTAATTTCTCTTTTTCATCTTTATTTCTTCTCCTTTTAATGATATCTCATATCATTGAAATATCAAACACTTTGATAATCATTTCAATTCTTTAAGTGTGTAACCCTATGGGTTTCCAAAATATGTTAGTAGTACATAGTGAATTAAAGTCCTAGTCTAATTAGCATTCTTATAGTTCAATCTTATTGAGCCCATAATTAATTCCCAATTAATAATTCATTTATGTACAAGTCTTGAGAGGTGTCTAGCCATACATCAAGACTACCAAAGTGTTTAAAAGTCAAGTGGTTTTAATTAACCCTTTCATATATAGTTACTGTGCAATTACTCTTTCACCATACTTTATCTTGTTTAAGTTTAAGTATGGACTTATGTCAACTTAATTCTTAATTAAGTATGTCGAATCAAGCCCTGAACATGCCAATTCTAACATTTATATCTTTATTCCTAAAATGCCCTTATAAATCTCATTCACACTTGCATTTCACTCTGATTAGAGATTCCCTGAATAAAGATATATTAGACTTGTGAGATAATATCCCTATTATAATATGGGGTGGTGAATCCTCTATTGATCACTCAACTACCTTTAAGTATCTCAAACTATACCTAACCTTCTAGCTATATATACATCAGGGCAAAGTAAAAGCATTGGAGTTAAAGTATACCCTTTGATACTTAAGATAACCTTGGTGATCTTA
>CANXYI010306555.1:0-11204 GCA_948208565.1 Hura crepitans | reverse complement strand
TCCATTATTTAAAACTATGTGATATGGCAAGTCGTATCTAGAGATAAGATTTCTTTCAATACATTTACTCATCTGTTTTACCCCTAATATATTTAAAGATTTAGCTTTAACCTACTTTGAGAAGTAGTCAATTGCTACTACAATGTACTTATGCCCTCTGACTGCAGATGACCTTATTTCTTTAATGATGTATATATCCCAACCTGAGAATGGCCTTCAAGAAGATAAACTGGTAAGTCCAATGGCAATAAGTGACTCAAGTTGGCATATATCTAACACTTGTGGATTTCTTCATGAACTCATTGCAATTAATATACATTACTAACTAGTAATACCCTTAGCCATACGAACTTTCTAGCTAAGTTTTTTCCATTCATGTTTGGCCTATATACTCCTCTGTAAACTTCAACTATCAACTTCTATGCTTTAGATTTATTTATGCATTTGAGTTGAATTCCATTATGGTGTCTTTTGTATAATACTCCTTAAAAGGCAATAAACTGAGTTGATAACTTAGGTAACACCCTTATGTGTTTTTTATAAGCCTTTTTAAGGTACTCTTCTCTTTTCTAAGTTGTTCTCAATATCATGAGACTAGGGTTGTAACATCCAGTTTTGAGTGCTAGTATTTTACTAAATAGGAAAGATTTCAATTATTTTTATTTTCTCTTAAGTGGAATTTTATGGAAATATTAGAAATAGGTGGGTGGATTTAAATTAAGGGCATATTGTTTTGTAATTTTATAAGAATACATATATTTGTGTGTTTATATATGATGACAAGGATTTAAAAGAGATAGGCATTAAAAAGTGGGGACTTAAGGACATTGGCTAAGTACCAATTAAGAATTTAGGGTGATAAGTGGGAATTGCTTAGATAGGTGGCTGAATAAAGTAAAAAAAGAAAAAAGAAAGAGATGTAGAATAATAAGAACGAAAGAAAAAAGAAGAAAAAGAAAAAAGAAAGAGAAAAGAAGACATAAAAGAACACGAAGGGGCAAGAGAGCAAAAATTATGACTAAGAGGCTAGTTTGAAGGGGAATTTAAGTGTTTGAGGACCAGACATGGTGCAATATGAAGAATTCCAACATCATTTGGGTTTTTTTCAATAAAGAGAAATAGGTAGAGTGCATTGGGTGGAAGTTGGAAACTTGGGAATTCCATGGTGAATTTCAATTTAGGTAAAGGGATTGTGGATTGTATTTACATCTTAAATTTAATTAATTCCCATATAGACTTTGGGGTGTATAATTTTATTGATTATTAGTTACAAGTAATGGTAACATGTGTGAACTGTAATTTATAGCAGATTGAAAAAATGGTTTCTGCTAAGAAGTGGGGTAGATTTTTTTTATGATTTAACAAGGTGCATGAGTTTCTTCTTACTACAATTTATGAAGAGAAATTTTGTTTTAAGTAAAGGATAGAGGAAAACAAATTAAGGTCTGGTTTTAGCTAAAGTAGCAACAATGGCATGCAATAATTGTTGTTATAGCTTTAGACAAAGGTAAAGTCAGTAATTCCTTCCTATTTTCGCATGTTTTAATTTCTAGATTTTAAAAGGCTTTCTTGGGTTCTCATATGTCATAGTGTAGAGTGTAAAAAATGGAATTAAAATGGTTCAACGGTGGCTTAGGGAGGCACTAAGATTGTTAAATGGATTGCTGCTATAGAAAATGATTTTTATAGAAATGGAGGATAGGAATTTAAAGATTTTAGCAATAGACTAGAAGTGTAGGGATAAATTTGATCAATTTT
The DNA here is from genome assembly GCA_948208565.1 of Hura crepitans. NCBI lineage: Eukaryota > Viridiplantae > Streptophyta > Magnoliopsida > Malpighiales > Euphorbiaceae > Hura > Hura crepitans. The sequence continues at coordinate 9,446 of CANXYI010306555.1, read as the reverse complement.
AGGGGAGTTGTGATGTGAACATATGGTAAACTATGAACATAGGTATATAGTTGTGTGACTTAGTAGGTATTGACATGGTATATAGAGGCTATTGTTATGAGTATAGGCTATAAATTATGATTTTCATTGATAATAATGGTAATTGTTATTGTTGTATGTATGAATGAGATTAAGAGCTCCTAAAACTTGTATGTTCTTTATATATAAAAACATATGAGTTATATTAATATGCAATGACCTAAAAGAGAACTTTGTTAGGATATATAGAGAAAGAAGAAGGCTTGAATGCCTATGGATAAGGGAAAAGAAAAGTTGTAAAGAGAAAAGCTAAAGGCTAAAAGAGGAGCTTTAATTATGTACTCTATTATTCGATTGCCTTATCAATTTTTGTTAATAGCATGATTATCTTAATTCAAAAGGATTTTAAAATGGACTTAACATTTTGTTTGCATATGTATTATTTATGTCTCTTAAAAAATAAGGTAAGTTATATAAGTAGTATAGTTTTATATGGTAGGTTAATATAGTTATATACATATAAGACGTAAAAACTTCACCACTTTCACGATATCATAAACCTATAGAAACCTATGGATGGTTATGAGTATGATTCTAAAATGGTTTGATTATTTTACCTATTGGGATAAATTATGGCTATGATAAATATGTTATATGAATAAGACTTAAATCCTAAAATATAAAAATAGGTGGTCTCATGATTGTATAAATATATTGGTGAAAATTTCAAGTTGTAAGTAAGGAAATTTAATCTAACCAATATACATAATCAATTAGTTAAATTGTTAAACATATAAGAAGAGCCTATAGTAAAACTTGATAGAATATAGGGTAAGATAGCTTTGGCATGCCAAGAAGGGTTTTGCAAATCTTCTATGTTTTTTGATTGGTATATAATGCCCTATGCCACATGTTATATTGGCTCGAGGCCATATGTTATGTTATGTTAGGCCTAAGGCCAAGCGCTATATTACGATGGGCTTTTGCCTAGTCATATTATGATACATTCTTATTTATCCTTCATTAGGGTTATTTTGTAATAATGTTACTAAGAGCTATGAAAAGAATGTTATGATAAGCTTTTTTATACTTACGTTATGACACATTCCTATTTATCCTTCCTTATGGTTATTCTACAAGAATGTTACAAGGGCTCCATGGAAAGAATAAAAATAAATGCTCTATAAAAAGAACAAAACTAAGAGTTAAATTTCATAAAAATGGTATTGGGTTAAAGGGATTAAATTAGCAAGAATGAAAAGGGAATTGCTATATCACATCTACATGTATTTGAATGTTAAGTTATATGTTATATGTAAGCTAAGTTATTTCTCAGTTTAATTACAAGGTAGGCGTAAGAGAATGTTATTAACAGTTAATGAACCTAACATCTATAAATAAACTATCTTTCTAGAAACTAAAGAAAATGAACCGTATGTTATGTTATGTGGAATTTTAATAAAGTTTGAACTTAGGATATAACTTAAGGTTAAAATAATTTGTATTCAATTAAGTTCTCAAGTGCTTGCATTCAAGTTGGTTATTAATTTTAGAACTACACATGGTAAATTTTGTATTTTTCTTCATGAGTATCTTGACGCAAGTTTATTCACATAATTTCATCTTTAAAAACAAATGTGTTGAATAAATTGGTACAATCTCATGTACTTTCATCTCTAAAGGTAAGACCAAGATGGGCACAGAAGACTGAAAGAAAATAAACTAGCAAGCAAGCAAAGTCCATAGGGTTACAATCTCAATCCAATTAGCACTCTACCAAGTCCAAGCCTAAGAGATCAAGGGAATTTGACATCACAAATTATCCCTTTTTAAATAATACAGAAACACAATCATGATAATTAACTAATGACCTTGTATATTCATCACCTATGATCTTCCATTCTTATTACCACAGTTGAAACCTTACAAATCCAAGCTTTAGAAGTTATTGAAAAGCCTAAAAATACCAAAACCCAAAAACCATAATCAAAACATGTGGATTAGAACCCTAATTAAACCTTATGACCAAGTAAAACCTTAGGTTAGTTTTATAATTAGCCTCATGGTCACATTTAAAGGAAAATCTTATTATCTAAGTTCTCAACAAAAGCAATTAGAATCACACATAAAAATTTGAGGTGGTATAATTAGGCCCATAAAGATGCTCTTTTCACACCAATATTGACCTTGATATCAATTTAACTCCTACAAAGTGATTTAAAAGTATCAATAATCCAATAGGTAGCCATTAAACCCTAACAAATAGCTTTCTCTCATATATGAAAACTTGGTTACATAAAGCGGGCTCTATTCTTTGAATAATCTTAGAAATATTATAGGTTTAAGGATCCCCTCACTGAAATAAAACATATAAGAATCTAAACCCATAAATGACAATAAAGAAAAGTTAGCACTACCCCACGAAAATGGAAAAGTTTAAGGTAAATTTTAATCTAAGAACTACTCAGGTAAATTCAAATTAGGGCTTTTTTACCTATCATTAAGGTTGCTTTATTTTGAATAAAGTTTAATATGGACAAGAAGTTCCATAATTTCATTAATCAACTAGGAAACTTAGCAAAAAAAAAAAAGAAAAGAAAAATAAAATAAAATAAAAGATAAAAATAATGATCCTCGTTAGGTCAAAGATCCTTTAAAATAGTAAGGCAAAAGTCAGAAGAATGGAGAAAAAAAATTCAAGCATGAAAACCCTTATGGCTAGTTGATAACATGTGCTCAGTCTAATAAAGCCCAAAATGTTTAAGTATCAAAATCAAATGGGCCAAGTTTGATTGCATTGAATATATTTGCAGTAATTATCTTTATGGACACATGTTTCCAAATGGCGAGATACATCATGCCAAATAATAGAAACCCTTTTCTTAAATAAAGCCCTCTTTGAAATCATAGCCCCATTATTTTGTTACTTACCTAAATGTGTCACCAAGTTTTATTGGCTAAAGTCAACCTATAATAAGATCAAAACTAGAGAAGAATCACTTTTACATCCTTCAAATAACCAACTTTCAAGTTGATGGCAACATAGTTAATCTTTAGTAAGTACGAGCTATATTGGTAACCTAAGCATTAGGGCATGTGATCTCATCTCTTAGGCAAGTAGCCTTATCCTAAAAAGAGAAAAGCCTAATAGGTTAATCCCTTATAGTTATTGAAGTACCACCTACTAGTATAAAGACCTCTCTCGAGAGGCATGCTAGGCAAAATTTATGGCACAACCTACTAAAGGGAAAACCTGCGGGCCCTCTAGGCAAAAATTAAGGTGAAAAAAATAAAAAAATGAAAAAAGAAAGAAATAATAATTTGAGAACTTGTATAGCACTAGGGGCATCACTAGTTAATGAATAAATGTTCAAATTAATTCTCAATAACAATCAATCTTATAAAATCCTTTAGACCAAATCATCATTCACTTATAATAAAAATGGACACAAGCTCTAAAAATAGCCAAGCCTAATCCTTCAAGACCTCATAAACACACTCGACTTTATTCTCAATCAAATAAACCAACTTTTGCTCAATTATCCTTTTAAAATTGCCTCAATAATATCCATTTGCTAGTAAAGCCAATAACTAGTCTTATATGCATAATTCATGAAATGCATACATAAAAATGATATAAGGCATGTAAATAGTTTTATGTCGTGGTATACATTAGACAATTGTACCCTAGCATCCACATCATGCTAACACTTTAAATATATATATACATTATGAAGAAAGAAAAAGAAAGTGCATCTAATGAATCATATCTTAAGCTAGAAACATAAGCTTGATAGTTGTGCCTGTCATATAAGTTTCTATTACAAACACATTTTCTTCACCCTGATGCTCTTATAAAAGTAAGCTTGGTAGGGTATGGAAATTAACATCACTAATTGTCAAGGGTCTTATGGACGCTGGTAATGATAGTAGGAGTAGCTGGTCTATAACCACTAAACTACGCTAGTTGATGTAGGTATGCCATGCAAACTTAATCCAACATATTGATCTGACTATTGTACCTTATTGAATTACAAATTCTTGAACCATATAAGCTATTTGCTAGCAAAGAGATGAAAATTCTAAAGGTCTTAAAACTTCAAAGGGAAAAGCAATCTAAAGAATACCCTACCGCACCAATGAGCTAAAGTTATTAAACCATGATGGATGCCTTGATGACTAGGGATAATATATCAAATAGTCCTTAAAGCCAAACTCGAAATATTCAACTTATGCTCTTTGATGAATTATTTAAAACACAAAAAATAAATGAGGGAATAAAAGAGAGAAAAAGAAAAAAAAGAAAAAAAAGAATGAATAAAAGGTAAAACACTTAGTTCTTTAAGGTACAAAGCTAACTCTAGATCTTTTTGATCATGTAAAATAATTTCTTAAATGCTTAATACATACCACATGTCAAAGAAAATGCCAATACAGGGGACAAGCTTACTAGCTCTTCAACTATAAATGCATTGTCATTTGCCTTGATAGAGGAAACAAGCTTACTAACTCATATAGTAACCACAACAAGAGAAATCAGACTACATCGAGAAGACATGCACCTAAAGGGAAGTTACTAAAAAGAATAAAGAAAAGGCCCAGAGCATAGCTTTAGACAATGGCCTAAAGTATAGTCTCAATAGGAGCCTAGAGCATGGCCTCTAACAATAGCCTAATGCATAGCTTCAAATAATAGATTAGAGCACAGTCTCTAACAACACCTCAAAGCATAGCTTTAGACAATAACCAAAAGCATGGCCCTAACATTAAGCCTAAAGTATGACCCCTAACAATAGCCTAAAGTATGGCTTGAGATAAAAGATTAAAAGAAGCCCAGAGCATGGCCTAAATTTGAGCACCCTTTATAGAACTACCACTCATATATCAAATCATCTCAAAACCCTTGATGAGTGGGGTTAATATCTCAAACTCTTCTTTGAAAGGGTGCAATTTTTAAGCCCTAAAAAGGTTATAACTCATATGTTAAATCATCTCAAACCTCGATAAAGGCCCAGAGAGAATCCAAATATGGCTTTTAACAATTTAAACACCCTTAAGGGTACTTTTATCTACTCAAACTACCCACCAAGCAATGGAAGCTCTCAAACACAAATGTCCTGAAGGCAAAATTTTGCTCTTAAGAACATGACACACTAAAGCAAACTCAAGTCACACCTATTAAGTAATGAGAGCTCCTAAAACCATCAAACACAACCTTTGGGCTTTTTTTTTTTGCCCTCAAAGGCATGATTACAAAAGCCAACTCAAGTTGCACCTACTGAGTATAGGGAACTCTTAGAACCACTGGACACAGCCTCAAGTGTTCTTTTTCTACTATTAAAGGTGTGACTACAAAAGCTTACTCAAGTTGCACCTCTTGTGTAGAGGGAGCTCTTAAAACTATCAAACATAACTTCAAAGCTTCTTTTTTTACCTTTAAGGGCATGACCACAAAGTCAACTTAAGTCACACCTCTTGAGTAGAGGGAGCCCTCATAATCGACCAAGGTATAGATATGTGTCTTTTATCTTTCTAAACTTTGATAATAACCTGCACACCCATCTAAAGACCAAATCAAAGTGGAGGCAACTATAGACACCACATAAAGGAGTCCATAGTTTGAGAGAAAATTTGATGATGAGACCATTAAGATCGAGATTTCTCTATGTGGATTCTTAGATAAAGATAAGAAGAAACAAGGTATAGCATTTGATCAAATAAGGTATAACCCAGGTGGTTGAATGCCCCATCTAATTGGCTGAACCTTTAAGACCCCAAATTGAAACCCTATTGAAAAATAGGTTAAAATAAACTTTTGATGAACCAAAAGTCTAATAAGATGAAGGCTAATCTAAACATATGAGTTTCTTCCTCTGAATAGATAAACTTTAAACCTTAAGACATAAAACGTACTAGAGGTTTAGTTTGTACCCAACCTCTAGCCCTTTAAAAAGGTAATTTTCAACCCTGAATAAGGGATTTTGAATCCTTTAAACACAAAAGAACCTCTTACACCATTTTGGAAAGAAATTAAAAGAAAGAGAAAAATATCTATTTTTCCCTTATTTTCTCACATTTTCTCGCCACCCAAAAACTGCATCTAAGCCTTTAATCCAAGTTTTTATCTAAGAATATCATAGACAAATGAGATCATAGGTCTTCCCTAAGGATTACTCAGAACTTTAACCTATCCTCTTATTTTTTTTAATTCCATTTTCTGCATTTTGATGTGATTTAATTCTTTTTTTTTCCTTTTTAAATTCATTTATTTTGTTTCCACTCTTTAAATATTGATCATATTGCTTATTGAATGCCTTTTTTTTATTCTTTATTGAAGAATAAGGGTCATTGTCCAATCCAGATAGCTTGACACACCTTAAAGCCTTTAAATAGGGCTTTAGTTGAGGTTTTCTATCAAGAAGTGAGAAACAGTTTCATTCAGATGGATGACCAAGTTTGTTCGATCGAATAAGTATTCTTCACACATAAAGTTGACATTTTTGCTTACTTAAAATCTAAGTTTCTTTATTTTGCTAGATGGATAAGACCTAGATAGCATTGGATGAGCCAATATCCAATCATATTAAATATCTCCTAAAATTAAGGGATCTTTTTTGAAACTCTCAAAGGTTTTTATCTAGTTATTTTTTTGGCATAAATCAGACTAGATAACTTTTTTTTATTAGGTGTATAGCCCCTGCAATAAGATGAAGTTAGCAATTTTATGTTTCGATCTTTATAATTTTTCTCATCTTTTTCTATTTTGGGTCAAAGAGTCATTTGGTCGAATCCCGAATATCCTAAATAATGAAAAATGCATGCCTTTCATCTTCACTTTTTTTATAGTGACATATTATAGGGTATATTCGATCGAATGTCATTTCATCTGATTATATGTTTGCTTTAACTAATTCTAGCTTTGTGTGTTCTTAATTGTTTCTTACGCATGATTATTACTGGATCTTAGGGTAGTACCTATGGTAGAGTAGAGATTAGTAAATTAGCCCTCTTATTATGCACCCTATTTTTGTTATTAAGGTTTTTCAACTAATGTAAAGGTTAAATTGCCCCATGGATTGTATTAATCTTTAATTTATGTCTTTGAAATTTGCCTATATCATTCCATGTTTGATGTAATAGGATTGAAAGAAAAAAGGGGATTTTGATAAGATTAAAGAGGAAAACAAACATAAAAGGATTTTATAAAAAATAATGATCTAATTGTAAAAAAAACAAAAAAAAAAGAGTTTTAGGGACTAAAGTCCTTAGTTGCCCAAAATTATTTTAATTAGAAAAAAAAGTTTCCTTAATACAAAGATTTTTTTTAAATAATTTATTTTAAGGATCAAAATACTTTAATCCCAAAGATTGTTTATAAATTGAGAAAATAAAGGTTTAAATAAAAATGATTTCTGCTAAATAAAAATATTTTAATTAATAAAAGTTGTTTTGGGACTAATGTTCCAACTATCTAAATAAAATTTTTTGAGGACCAAAGTCCTCCATTTAATGAACTAGCTTGATTTCATGTATGTTAGTGCATGCTTAATATTTATTGGATACGGACATATGCTTTTCTTGATATTTAATAAAGTATAAATTGTTAAAGTGTAAGCATGTTTTATTTACATAATTTGTAATAATTACATGTTAAATGAATTGATAAAAATTAAAACCATCGAGATAAAAAAAAATATTATGTGAAGGGCATGAATAATAGGGAATTTTCAATCCCAAAATCTCTTTTGATTTACTTTTTGAATTGACCACTCGGGTGGCAACTCACAATCACAAAGGTTAACTACATCGTAAGGACTCTCTAGCTCTTATCTCAAGTCATATCAAAACATATCTTTTAGGAGCCCATTTTGATCTGGCTTGCCTTAGTCGAAATAACTCTATGCATCAATTTTGAGAACTCCTAAGGACTAAAAAGTTGAAGAAGTCCTTACTTATAGGGCCTTTAATCTAGCTTCTAATTTTAAGGCTCTTATCCTCACCAATGTAATGCCAATATTACTAAAGTCCCAATTTTGGCCAAAATATTAAAGGAAATTTCCATAAAGAGGACCTTCTTAAGGCTTTATTTAGTGTTAAACATAAAAGAGACCTTATGGGTAACAACTCATTTGTTTAAATGCCTCTAATTATTGACTACATCAAGCTATCCCTAGATATTATTTTACATGGAAAGAATCACTAGTGTTGAAGACACTGATGAAGTCATGGCATTATATGCAAGTCACATATTTAAAGTGAGTTAATATTCATTTTTCACTATGGTTGTCTCTATATTTGTTTCATAGTTCATTGATTTTTATTTCCATTTCTCCTTTATAAAGTTCAATTGGCCAATAAATTAAAAAGATTGTGCAACAAGCATGCTAAGACTTCTAAAGCTAATTAGAAGGCACTTTAGGCAAGGAGAAAAGGCTAAAAGAAGTAAAAAAAAAAACCTTATTACCTCTAGAGTAATAGAAATTAAGAGTTTAAAGAAGGCTCAAGCTGATTTGCAGCCCAAGCTTCATGGCTACTGGGAATCTTTAGAGCTTGAAGAGAAAAAATACTTTTATCTAGAGGCCAAATATAAATCTAAATCCAAACCCAATTCAAATTAAAAGAAATCATTAATGAGTTTGAAAGGGTTGTCAACATTGTGTAGTTCTTTATTTAATCAGAATTATAGAAGAAAAAATTTAAAGATAGATTTCTCTTCAATTGAGATCTAGAGCTTCTTGATAAGCATAAAGGGGGTCCCTACTTCCATAATGTTAATGAATCTGAGGATCAAATTAGTGTTGCAGTCAATACCAACTAATAGTTTATTTAATTTACTTCTTCTTTTTTGAATCATAGTAAATAATATTTTATTAATGAAATCCTCATTCGAATTATTCATTGTGCAAAATCTTTTACTTAATATTTGCCTTGTTAAGATGCTATTTCTTTTTTACTTTTTGTAAGTAAACAATTAAATTCTTGTTTAACCATGATAATTGTTAAAGTTTTTATTGAAGTTTCTTCTCTTTTTTTTCCTCTTTTAACAAATGTCACTTTTACACTCATTATTATTAATTCGTTTGAGCTATCTCTTTTTCTTTTAAGGAAAACTTTTCTAACCCTTTTTACTTAATTTTTTTGTTTGGTCATCTTTTATTTGAATTGTGCACTTTATTTTTATAATATAGGCTTTTATAACTTATGTGGATGATTCCCCCTTTTGTTTCCTTCTTCTCTCCTTTATTTATTTTGTGAAGCATTCGAGATTAAGCCAAATCACTTTTTGATTTGTACTTATGTGTTTTAATGATTCATTTTGCTAAGGATTTTTACCAATTTTAAGTTTGAACTTATAAAATTAAATTATTATGCCAAATTCTATATTGAATTTGTACTTAAACGGATAACTTTATATGGATATCATATGA
>CANXYI010306349.1:0-11548 GCA_948208565.1 Hura crepitans | reverse complement strand
TTATCAATTGAAAAACAGACAGATAGAATTTTTATTAAACAATCAATTTTTGACTTGGACAGTTACAGGTCCTTTTTAGCCTGTCGGGCAATTAAGGGTAAAAATTTTTGCCACTTTTTGACTCAATTCTAACTGTCATTTTTAGCCCTGTTACATATTTATAGGTCATTTTCTATCACCTTTTTCAGTGCCAATTGCACCAATAATCATGCATGTCCATAGGCCTAAAGCTACCCTCACTTATATAACTTAAATAGCTATAAAAGTTGCTTCAATTTATGTGCATAAACTTTATAATTTAGATAATTTTAAGATATTAAATTCATGCCAAAACTAATCCAATTACAAGTCAAATTTTCATGTCTTTACAAGTTAATCTTAAGTCCACTTTTCAACCATTTTCTAACCTTAAAAGATATCCCTTATTACATATATTTCAAACCATATTAATCATAAATATTTACCTAGATCATGTCATATGCACAAAATAAGATTCATGGTAAATATGTCTTCTTTATCACACACACACATACTAGTTTGGCCATACCTCATTTCCATGCTAACTAACCTTGCATAGCTCTTGGCCAACCACCTCACATTACCTTACCCAAGCTTTCAATCACATTCAAGCACATATATACACATACTTAAATGACACAAGCATGCCTACACAAATGTAAGGCAATTATCATGCAAGCTAAGCCAATTCACACCTTACTTATGCCTCAACCACACTAAACTCACTCACACATAAACATTGTTCACTAATTCCTTCACTACCTCAAAAAGGCTATCACTAGCAAGTTCATTGCCACACTTAATGCTAAGAACATATGTCATACAATCTCTTTCACACTAAGGCACCTCTCAGCCAAGTAGAGCTACACACCAAAAATCATAAGTTTCACTATTTACACCTATAGTTCACTAATCATTCATGTCAATTATCTTAAAGATCTTGCCAAAACTACCTTAGTAAGCCATAAAGGCCTCGCAAAACACACACATATCTCTCAGCCAAGTAGGGAGCTCAGCCTTCCATGCATTCTTTTCATCCAAACATCATACCAAACATCTATTCCATATATCATTAGCATAATTATATACAAAGTGATCCAAATTACACACTTAAGCCACTTATTCTACCAATTCCATACAAAGTTTCCAAGTTTCATTCATGACACTTTAAGCACACATGCTTTAAATGGCTTAAATTCACTTACCTCACTAATAAAGGAGTTGAATTCGTCACTTTCAGCTTAAAAGAATCCAAAGCACACCTCAATTCTTCCTCTCTTCCATTCACGCCACTTTCTTTCAAAAAATCACTAAAAATCACACATTCCTCCAAATCAAATTCCAATCACATAGGTGTTCTTAGAATTATCAAATCCCCTAGGAACTAAATTAAAAAAAGGTGAATCACTTACACACAAGAAGTTGCTCTTTTAGGCACCATTTGATGCACACCCTTGCTTCCTTAAATTTTATTATAGTCTAGGGGCTTCTATGGCTCCCAAAACCTTTATAAATCAATTTCTAACATGCTAAGATGATTTTTGGTGGTAATAGACATAGGAAGAAGCTTGAAAAAGGGGATAAAAATAGTGATTCTTACTGAAAATGGCACTAGGTGAGGGAAGAGGAAAAAATAAAGAGAAGGGAGGAGGGTGAGTGGAAATGGCCAAGTCACCACCCATGTGTCACTTTGGGCCTTTTGTAGTTGCTGAGGTGGTATATATAGGGCCCACGCACTGCCTGAAAAATTTGAAAAAGCTTAGTTTTGATAGAAACTTTGGGGAATTTTTAAAAATCATGCAGACCTTCAAAAATCATCATTTTTATTTTAAAAATCACTAATTGGTCCTATTTAGTGGTTTATAAAATTTCACGAACAAATTCCACCAATAGGACAGTTAACCAACTGCCTCATTTTACATGTAAAACCCCAAAATTAAAAAATTTTCAAATGACCTCAAAATTAAAAAAATTCTTTCACTAATGGACTTGGGGGAATTTTTAACCTTAAGGGTATGGCATTTTCAGATCTATCTAGGCACAACCTAGGACATTCCTAACCCGACTCTATATGACCCACTAGATTATAGCCTAAAATAATTTATTGATTTTGCTAAATCTCTAAATTAAGTCAATTTCATCCTTTTATGGCCCTTCGAAGTTTCATGACCAGTACCCCTACCTCGAGCCTTGTAAAGGTGACCCAACACTCCAAGAACACTTTCTAACCTTAGTGGTACTGTTTACAGAGCATCGATTTTTAGGCATTATAATTCATGCCAACTGACTCAGTTCAATTAGTACATCTATTTCACTTCTCAATTTTTCTTCTAATTCTAATTCTAATGTTATGAAAAACTAGACTAAAAGTTTGCCATGAGTGAAAAATAACCTTCTATAGACACATACACAACAATTTCCAACTCTAAATCCTCTTGATCCTCTCAATACAATCAACCAAAACAATTATCAATACCAACATATTCAAATCTATAACACATTCATATCATTATTGCACGTATACATATTTACATTTTGTATACATAAGATAATTAAGATTACAAACTAGGTTTAAGACCAAAACCACTACTTACATATGAGTGCCATCTACACTATGAGGTATAAAAATATACCAAAAAAGTGAAGTTAGATCAAGTACACTGCAATGTTCAAGCTAAGCTACAACTGTTTATGTATTACCTTTGCATCAAAATGTGATGTGCTAAGCATAAGGAGTAATGGTGTATTCAACAAAATATATATAAAAAATATAAACACAAACATATAATATGAAATAACTCATGCATGCCATGCTAATGGTAATGTTAATAAATACAAATATTTTTATTCTTTTTATGTAGTTTACTAATTCTTTAATTATTATGCATTTACCGTATTACCCTTCAAATAATTCTCACTTAATTGCATTTAGGCCTGTTATTCCTTTAATCGTCACATACTCATGAGATATAAATTCTAATATTGGGTATTGGGATCTCGACCATAATGCTCTCTTAAGTGTGTAGTGGTCCTTATTTTGGACTTGTTGTACTAGCATAGGAAGTTGTGCAATAACCCTCTTAGACCTTGCTACTGCTGCACTGGTATAACATATTGTGTAGTGGCTCTATAAAACCTTAATACAACTACACCAGCATAATTTGGACATATAAATATGTGTAGTCACCCTTCTAGACCTCGCTATTGTGGCATCAATATAATCTACATAGATGAACATGTGTAATTACCCTATTTTAATATTCAATTGCTACACTAGCATAGTATAACACCACGATGCCTAGCAGCTACTAAACTCCCTAGTTGACAAGTCAACCTATCTAGTCTAAGTTGTCTTAATCATATGGGCATGTATTAGGTCTTGTCTAATTTCATGTATATATGTCTTTTAACACATAAATATTTTGAGGATTAGTTTTATTTACATCTCATTAACTTGGTTAACTAAGATACCACTGTTATTACCTATTCATACTTTATAGCTTATATAATTTATTATGTTTTAATGTTAAATCACATGCCATTACGCTATTCCACTTCAAACCTCACTAAACATTTCATTTTAAAATGAACATAGCCAAGTCATTTTGTTATGCATGTTTTTTTTCCTAGTTTCTACACCACAGATAACTAGCATTCACATTCTTTATTCATAATATATTTACACATACATATGTTCATTCCTTTTTTCATATTTGGCCATATGAGGTCATTAGCTTATTTATTAAATTTTTTCTTAAATTCCTATTTTCTTTCATTAATTAGCCATTTTTATATCATAACAACCATTATATGACAAATACACCTCTTATACTAATGGCATACCAATCGGCCATAATTATCTTTGCACTACATCTTTCTTTTTTAATTCATTCCTCATTTTAAACATGTTTTAAACATCTAATTAGGACTATTAGATTATCAGCTAGGCATAAACTCAGGCATACATGTATATGTTACCAAATATATACACATGTACACATATTAATGTTAGAAAATCATGCAACTTAACATGTAAATCTTTGAATACACTAACAAACTATTCAATTGGCATCATCTAAGGCTCTCTAAGCTTTCTCTTTCCCTTTCCCTTGTAATTCTCTACTCTTTTTAACACAAGTGACACTATTCATCAAGGTTGCTAAGCTCTTAAATTAACACTAGTTTTGGTTTTTTTCCATAAATTCTTAATCTAGAGGTGGTGATGGCTAATTTGGTCCTGAAAAGTGATGCATATGTGTATTTAGATGAAAGAAATATGCAAAAAAAGACGGAGAGAGAGCTTGATAATGGCATCAACCAAGCTAGGGGAGAAAGAAGAGAATTGGTTGTGTAATTTATTTTGAATTTCTTTTTACATAACTTGAGCCTATGGTTGAATGTATGCCACTTGTTTGATCTAAGGGATCACATTCATGCCAAGCATTTTTTCTTTTAAAATTAATTCTTTCATTTTGATTTTTAAATTTGATTCTCTTTTAATACCATTAATTAGGATAATCCATAATTCATAAGTCTTGAGAAAATAGTAATTAAAAACTTAGAGGAGCAAATTTCATTAAACATTTACTTTCTCATTTAATTCTAACAAATTACTTTTTAATGTCAAAAAATCCTAATGCTATTTTTAATAGCCTATTTTGAATTTTTAAGCATAAGGTTATGCTATTTCAGGTTCATTTAGAGCACAAACCAAATATTTTGTCCTTCAGTTAATAATAAGTCACTATCTCAAGATACCACTGTAAAAACTTTAATTGAATTTTTAGCCACTTAAATATCTCTATGTCCACTTCAAAATGAACCCAAAAATATTTCATAACATTTATTTGCAACTAATTTAGTTAGTATGAATTAAAGTCCTGATAACACTATTCAACCTTCGAGAGAACATATTCATAACTATAATTTTTATCAGTCATTATGTAACACCCTCATATCGAACCAATAGCCAGTTTAGATATAAGATGTCACATGTTTGACTTAGCCATTATTCCTTCTTTATGCATTGCTTGCTCTTTTGATTAATTTAGCATAATCATTTTATATTAATTCATGCATTAATATATCATTTTGCCTTTTACATAACACATGTAAAAACATAACAAGAATAATATTAATACTTAATAATTGTTTAGTACAATTGTTATCACATGCTTAATACATTAGACAAGTAATCTAAACTACTCAATATTTTACACATGTTTTGTATTATTTATAATATTTGTGATATACTAAACATTTACATGTAGTTTATGGTATCAATTACATAATAATAATAATGTATGTACACATTTAGCATGCAAATAATGCTAGTAGTGTACTCTTCTTACCAATTTACCTACTACATTAACTTTTATCATTGCTGGGGCTTGATCCGATGCCTCGCTCACCTCTATTAAAACCTATGCAATGGCAAAAGCAAATGCATTAAGCAAGGTTGCTTAATAGTGCATTTAATACTTATGAATTTGTTATTTGTAATCTCCCCTTAACAATAAATCAGATCTAGAATGTTACTATATTCATCTCTAGTTATACTTATGTCTTCATATTTCATAAAGATATACTTATTTTACTATTTAGGCCAAATGTGCTCCATTATTTCACCATATTGTCCTATGATACAATGCTTTCCTAGTCATTACTATTCCTATTTGTATAACTTTTTGAGTATTATTAACCTCATATTTTGAGTTTCTATTACTTTCATTTCACTACTGAGTCTATAACCTATATTGAAATTTCACAAATTGAAATCTTTACTTTCTATGTATTAATTTCTGCATAATTCCATATTTATGACATAACAATATATAATTTGCTCTTAATTAATCTTTGCTAGCATTCTCCCTTTAATTATCATCACAAGTTATTTATGATATTGTATTCAACTTATATAATTATAGTTTTTTTCCATTTATTCCATAATATTATTTCTTTAATGGTCTGATAATTACTTAACTAATCAACCCATATTCGAGAGACACTAGTAAAATACTAGATAATGAGATATCAATAATTATGTAGTGGTCCTCATTTTGGGCCTTACCTGCTACTACACCAGCTTTATATACCAATATGTGTGTAGCGACCTTCCTGGACCTAAATTGCTACTACACTAGTATTATATAACAATATGTGTGCAGTGATCTTATTAAACCCTCCTGTGTGACACCTTCTACTAGATTCTCAAAGAAACCTAATAACCGGTGCACTTTCCACTAGGTCACCCCTCTTGAAATTATCCAATCGATTCATTCATTTAACTTTTACCTATATCTTATCACTAGACTCAGCTTAACTCAAAAACCATGTTCTGCCTTTTTATAGGCTCAGCTTAAGATTATGCCAGTCTATTTATGCCAAGAATGGTTAACTAAACACTAGTCAAATATTTCTTAAAATCTAGTTGCATAATGATTATTCGATCGCTATACAAAAATTTTAGACTTGTAAAAACACTTCTATAAATTCATTTCCATATCTCCTAAACCTTTCTAGTCCCTCAGATATCAACCTAACATCATCAATCTATTAGTTAATTCACACAGGCCTTAGGCTATAATCAGAATATATATAAACCTAGAACCTCAGGCTCATATATCATAAACATCACATGATTAAAACCATACATTCACAAAAACCAATAACTGACTTATTACATAACATAGTCTACACCTATATATCTATATTACAAGTCCTATTTATATGGCACCCATTTCCCCACCTAAGAACATTGAGTGCAAAACTATACACTAAAACATAACAACCTTCTAGCTAATCCTCTGATCTTTGGTTGCATGCTCTACCAGGTTGTATCTTGATTTTGGTTACTTGGACATCAAAATAGGTATGTTGACTATATAATATACTCAGTCCTAAACTCATGCATTTAAATCATGTCACTTAGTTTATTCATGAATACATAGAATTAGTATTATCTAATTTAGGTTATTAAGCATATAGTTAAATTGTTTGTGTCAAATGACCAAAATACCTTTGCACCTGTACATAACAATTTATTATTTATTTAGTCACGTATAAATCAAGTAAATTATGGATTTAGGCCATTTCCAATAATAACATTCAAATAATAGAATTGTCAAGTCAATAAATGTTATACATGCAAAATTACCAAAATACCCTTTATCATGTGCACTAATTATTTATTCTATTAATTATGCCAAAATCTGGGAAATTCAATAATATCTACTAGTATTAGTGTTGTCTGTTATTTATTTCATTAAATTAATAGGCTAGACTAGATAGGTGACTCATCAATATACTGGACCTAAAGGGAACTAAAATAGTGCAGTGATCCATATTCTAGACCTCGACCACTGCACCGGTCTAATAAACATCATAGGGATTAGTTTGCAGACCTCCCAAATCACTTGCCCAAATTCATATTCACAATTTGCTCTAACTAGTAGACTGGTCTATCTAGCATTACATCGGTATAATATGACAAATAGCACCTAATGTGCAAGTTATAAGGGGGTCTGTCTAATAGATTAGTACAGTGGTCCTAAAAATGAACCTTAATCGCAATACCGGCCCTGTTTGAAACTCAGACAGTGTAGCAGTTGCTAAAATCCTAAGTTGACCAATCAACCCATCTGGTAGGTGTCTAACTAATGCACTATTAACCTTAATTTATGTTTATTTTTTTATTGATTAACTTCTTATAATATTCTTAGGTGAAAAATAGATAGATATTATTTTTATTAAATAGTCAAAATTTTGCCCAGTCTGGTATAGGCATAATTAGACAGTTTCAAGCCATTTTTTAATAATATATTTTTTTAAGCCTTGCCACATCCAAAATTTAATTCACAACATCCCTAGTTACATTTAACATTTAATCATTATTTATCATCCATTTTACTATTTATGTGAATTATTGATTCATGTAATGGTCAATTCTAGATAGTTATAAGTCATTTCTTCATTTTGTGATAGTCATCTCTAGGTGCATTTCTTAGTCTTTTTCAATGTAGTTTTCACTCCAAAATGCATACATTTCATAAACTTAAAAACATTCGTTCTTTAGGCCATTTACAAGGCTAAATCATAGGCCTTTATGCCATATTAAGTAGCTATAATGTCATAGCCCTTTTAGGCACAATTTAATACATTTCAACAATACTTCTAGGCCCTCTTTTTAGTTGAAGTTTTTGTCTCATTTGAAGCCACTTTTTAAGTCTTTCTCTTAGAAGTTTGTTCATCCATCAAACCACATTCATTATGTTCCTTTTATGATACGATAATCCCATTCATTTACCTAGATTAAACTAAATAAGATAAGCCATACCACCTCTATTATATTAGGCTTCTTAGTCATAATAATTTCACACACAGTGCTAAAATTTTCATGCCATTTACATAAGCTTTGCTTTCAAGTCATACCTATCTAATGGTTTTGGTCATACATTTCCTTAATGTCAAACACACATACATGCTTTAATTTCATACATAAGTACTTCAATATACATACATTCCTATTTTCATGCCATATAAAATAGTTTATACACATTATGTGTCTTGGCCACAACTTAATCTTCATTCACACATACACAAAGCAACCCTATCATGTGTCACTTTATTATTTCATAAATTATATGCCTAATATACATGTCATTCATCCTAATTTAATACTTTAACCATACATTCATGCTTAAAATCATCTCAATAGTGTACACACGCACCCTTGTGCACCCTAACCTCTCGGTCACTAACAACTTAACACTATTTTAAGTTAACATCCATTAAAACCATTTATTTAACATTCAGTTAAGAAATGTTCTTTAAAGTTGCATCCAAGTTACTCATCACAACCAATTTAACTCTAATATAGCCACATTTAAAGCCAATTCTAGCTATGTAAATTTAGAGGCATAAAGTGAATACTTGAATTCACTTACCTTAGTCATAAGAAAATGATTTTCCTCACAACTTTACACCTTCAAGCCATGAATTTCAGCCCTTTTTCTCATGGCAATCAGCCCTAATCTTCATGCCATTTGCTTTCTAATTCGCTTAAAAATCACACACACATAATCCATTATGTCTTAGGCATCCATCAACATTTATTTACATCCAAAATTCCCTATGAAAAAGAAGGAAACCCTAAGAACACTCACCTTCAACCTTTGCAGCCTTTGTTGGAAATCTATTTGACTATGCTCCCTTGGATGAATTTTAAATAATTATTGGATGCTCTTTTTCTAGTGATTCTTTTTCCCTCAAGTCCCTAACACATAAGGATGATTTTTAGTGTGTTTAGTTTTCTGAAAGAAGATGAAAATGATGATAAAAATGGTGTTTTTCCCCCATTGTGGATTCAGTTCCAACATTAAGAAAAGGAGAAAATTTTCTTCTTTTGTGAGTGAATTTTGCCCCTTGTCACCTTTTGTTGAAATGTGTAATGGGCCTTAGGCCAGTTGGCTTAGCCCGGGTGGGTCCCATGACCTCTAGAACCATCCTGAAATGGCCCGATTTAGGCACAAACTTTAGGAAATTTTAAAAAATCATAAAGACCTTGAAAAATTATATTTTTTTTAAATTCCACATTTAATCCCCTTGACATGCTCATAAATTTTTACAGCCAAATTCCATCAATAGGGCATTTTTAGATTACCTCGATTTATGTGCCAACCTAAAAAATTACAGGAATTCACAAACGACCTCAGAATTCAAAAAAATTTTCACTAATGAACTTAGTGGAATTTTTTAGCTTTAGGGTATGATATTTCCTAGTTTGTCCAGGCATATCCCAAATCATTCCCAACCCGACTCAGTTTAACCCCATATATCATTAGCTTATAGCCCAAAATGAATTATTGGTCTGCTAAATTTTTAAAATTTTCCTTTTTGATCATTTTAGAGCCCTCGAAGTTTTATGACCAGTGCTATTGCCTCGATTCTCGTATAAGTGACTTGACACCCCGAGCACACTTTCTAGACCTAGTGGCACTGTTCATAGAGCCTCAACACATAGGCGTTACATCTTGTGACTACATCCGCATTAGAGACAAGTCTAAGGGTTCTATTGGACTTTGCCTGTATCTACATCCACATGCTATAGTGGGCCAATTGACCTTACGGCAACCGTATAAGTCTAGCATGAATAAATAAAATATAATAGCTGCAATCTATCCCTAGTTTACTAATCAACCTATAAAATAGGCGTTAAGGTCATATGGGCTATTCTTATTTCGTTTTTCTTTTGTCATTGCATTCATTCTTATACATTTACTTATCATAAGAATTAATGTCATAATTATTATGATATTCACCATCATAACTTAAACATATTAGCACATGCATATAACTTTCATAAATGTTCATCATAGCAAACTTATTCCAACACTTTTTTCGTATGCTTTAAATGATTAAATTCATAATATAATCATGTTATTTGTTACATACTTTCCATTATCATGTTTTACTCTTTCCAATATATGATTTAGCTTTCCTTAATTTCCCATTATTTAATGCTTTATGATATATGTATATCTTTGCCTTACCATTCATCATCACTGTGAATTTCATTTTTTAATAATGTCAAAATTTGTTATGATTCATAAATAATTTCTAATTTTTCTTAAAATTCAATTACAAATATTATGTCTTTAAAAATACTATTTATAACTATCCTATTAATATGTACTTTATTATTTTACATAATTAATTTTTGCATATCATATTTATAATTGAGTTAATATACCTTATTTTATTATCTTTACTCCTTTGAATATTTATAATTATACTTTTACATGCCCATTTTTCTTTCCAAGATATGCTACTCATATTAATAACTTTTCATAATGATTTTTAAGTACCCTTAACTCTTCTATTTTATTTACATTTATTCCCTAAATATTTTCCAAGTATTTTATTATTATATTAAATTATACTTATCTCGACTTCATTAACTATTTTCATTATATTTATATATATGTATTCATATATACTTTTAATTTTCATATTGTCTTCTTAAAATATTTATTAAAAATTAATTGAGTTCTATGATTATTTTTATAACCTTGTATAATTCTTATTTAGGACATTCATTTGAATAATCTTTATTTATTCAATAACATATTTATTGAATTATCATCATTATTATACTCATGTAATTAATCTATAAATTCCCTTTTTCTTTGATATATGAGCTAATATGCCTATACCTCATACTTATTTCAATATTATTATATTGTTTATTAAGACTAAATTTTATGTCTTCATATTTCCTTCCAATATATATGTATATATATATGTACACACACACAAACACACACAACACACACACACACACACACATATACACACACACACACACACACACACACACACACACACACATATATATATATATATGTATGTATGTATACATATATACATACATATATATATACATATATATGTATGTATTTATTCATACATACATAAATACATACATACATACATACATATATATATATATATATATATATGTATACATATA
>CANXYI010306214.1:0-16283 GCA_948208565.1 Hura crepitans | reverse complement strand
TTTACAGTTGTCCAGTACGAGGCCCGTTGAGGGCTTAAGAAAGATGCAACTGGGGAATATAGAGCATGGCGTTTTGAAGAATGTGTTCTCAATTATGACAAGCAGATGTCTTTACTTTTCTGTCTTTTCTGTAAGAGACGTGTTAAGCCAACAATTGGACTGGTTTGCTATAGTTCTCTATAACTAGTTCTGTTAAGTGCTGTACAGCACAAGCTTGTTTGACATTTTTGAATGGTATCTCTGGTTATATATAGTGCATAGTGTTGTACAAATACTTGATATTGGTATTGGTTTATGTTGTTTATCTTTGTGTAATGCCTTGCTCCTGCAATTCCATTGAGAAACACCAAATGGTAATGACACTTGGCTACTTGCTTCTTGTAATTGTCTGATGTACTTGATTTCTCTGGACACCATGTGAACAGAAATGAGCTGCGGTAAGTGCATCTTTACATTTTGGATAACAAAAGCTACTGAAAGTATATAATATCTTTTTTTTGGCATATATTCTGGTTCATGATATTATTTATGGTTGTGATAAGATATTAGTACATATGCTCGTGTAAAACATGTAAGAGTAGATACGTGAGAAATATGAAAAGATTGATTGTAATCCTCCAGGATCTGCTTATGTCGGTAGGAGACGGGAAAGTGCTTTTGTTTTGTTGCTTAGTTTCAAGGTAAGGGAATGTCAAGTGGGTGAAATGAAACAATCAACAAGTCCTCAGAGCTTTCACGACAGTGTTTGGTGGAAGTAGCACTAAGCTGCACAATCAGAGAAGAAATGGTAAATCCATGCTGGGAGTAAGTCTTTGAT
This sequence comes from Hura crepitans, assembly GCA_948208565.1. Taxonomy (NCBI): domain Eukaryota; kingdom Viridiplantae; phylum Streptophyta; class Magnoliopsida; order Malpighiales; family Euphorbiaceae; genus Hura; species Hura crepitans. The sequence goes on along the minus strand of CANXYI010306214.1, from coordinate 15,466 downwards.
GCACGTTGCGAATATGATATATGACGATGAATCTGACTATCAATTTAATGTGTACCTGAGTCAGGAAATCCTCACTACATACCTTCCGAATTTCTGATCCATACTGGTTAATATCTTGAATATATATTCAGTGGTTTATGAACTAAATCAGAGGTAAATGGAAAAGAATTATCAAATTGGCACATAAATGTTAAAATAATAGGGAATTTTTTATGGCACGCGCACATGAGGTTTATAGTTTCGACCATTCAATTCAAACTGACCAGGGAAAGTGTTTAACACTCAACTCTTGGGAGTGCTTATTTTTCGTTTTATGGATATGAAAAGTACTTGTAAATTGTTAATTTTTGATCAACTGGAACTTCTCTTTACTAAGATCTTCGTATATGCTTTAAATTAAGTTGCTGAAACAGTTGACCTTGATCTTGATGCGTGCCTTGTATCCAATCACAACACTTAATTAATCTACTTTAAATAAATAAATAATTAATTACCCTATAAACCTATAAATTAATGCTTTATGTCAGTGAATTGATTGGATGAAAACATTGTACGTGAATTTCAAATCAGCTAGGCCAAAGCTATGCTTCAAAAATGGCAGCATCTATTTTATGTAACAAAGGGTACCCATGTGGTGGGAGCAATTTTTGTTTGACTAATTGATTGATTTTTTGCTTAATTAAATCACATTTTTACAAAAAGACTTCAATCCTTGACTTATTATTTATCAATAAAGATTTTAATTATCTAATTGGTTCTCTTTATTGGTATTAGGAAATCAAAATAAAATATTTTTATTTGTATCCTGTATTTACATATTGCCTGTCCCAAATATGTGCATTTCTATAGTGCTAGCATATGTAGTCAACCCAATAATAAATATGTTCACACTCCATCATTATTGGTATCAAAATTCGCTAGATCTGCATCATACATCCAATGGTACCAAAAAAAGAAAATCTTTTTTTTTTTAAATTATTATTACGATTGTGATCATACATTATCTCTTCCAGTAAAAAGAACTGGGGAGCACCTTTTCGTGTATTTTTCTTTTTTCTTTTTAAATATTATTACTATTATGACTTTTATTGATAGTGATTTAATAAATTTAATATATTGAATGTCTCACATCTAAATAATTAAATATAACGTAAAAATATTACAATTTAATCTACTTATTCAGAATTGCTACATTCAATATATTCAAATGTATCAAAAGAAACTATTCAAAAGAATTTAATTCTCTAAAAATTGAATGAAAAAGAGGATTGAGTATTAAAAATAGAACACTCTTATTTGCAGAAATATCTAACCTAGACTCAGATTAATTAAAAAACAAAGACAATGAATCAATTAGCTTATGCCTTGTGGGTTGACTTACTCCCACATATAAGCGTGCGGTTTAAAATTTTTTAAGGACAGCGACAAACCCTATGGGGGAACCTTAATAAGATGAAATCCATATTTCTTATACATAACACATTTGTTTGTTTTACATGTATAATAATAACATTTTAAGAAAACTAGTTTTTAAAATAATAGTAAATTATTTCAATAAATGGAGATATAGATTGAGTATACATAAAAAAAAAAAAAAAAGAAATTGCCTGTAATATTAGGAGGGAGAGTGGGGTTGTTAGAAGTTGAGTTGTATGGATCAAAGATTTTGGAAAAAAAAATAAATGGAAAATGTTCTCTCTAACATTTTTCATAGTTGTCAAATATGTTTAGGATAATGTACACATTATCGAAAAATTATCACTTAATTCAATTTATTTCTTTATTCATGAATTAAACTAATAATAAAATTTTCATATAAATGTGGTCACATGTGTATATATATATATATACACACACCTGTAAAATAAAAAAGAAATAATAATTGAGTGATGAGCCTGTATTGCAAGACCAAGGGAAGTAGAGCGTTACTATCATTATAAATAGGCACATTATCTATCTCTCGAAAAACCAAACTATAGGGTAAATTCGAAGAAGAAGAAGAGAGAAATGGCAATGGGGAAAAATACCAAGAGCGAGCAATATTTTGTTTTCATGAACTATGATCCTGAATATGAACGCCTTCGAGCTGATAGGTCAGTTCTCTGTAAATTAGATATTAATTTATGTACTGTATGTTCTTAATTTATTAGATATCTGAATTTATTAGTTGTTATTGTTTTAATTTTTTTATTTTTCCAAAAGAACAAAGAAAGGAGCAAATGAACTTGATATGTACCTAAGCAAGAAGCACGATGAGTTACTAGCAAACACACTTGAGCATGGAACCTACAGGAAGACACTCTCTTTGGTCATTGTTGATGGGTTTGCTGTAGAGATCACAGAAGACCAGGTTCGTTATCTTCTTTCTCATACATATAATTATTCAACCTTTTACCCTTTTATTTTTTCTCTTAATTTTCTCTTTTCCTTGTCTTTTTAACAATAATAACAATTAAAAAAACAGGCCAATGTGCTTAGATCTGCCAATGGAGTGAGACTTGTGGAGAAGAACCAAGAAGTTGCATAAGGAAAGCTAAGAGGGAGATGAAGTTGTTGTTGTTCTTCTTTTTCTTCTTCTTGTTAAGTGATATGTAAATGGAAAGACTATCTAAAACTCTAAAGCCTTAGAATAATGAAAGATTCCTTTGAAGAGAGCAGTGTTCTTGTCTTCCATTTTACCTTATCATCATACTCTTTCATGGTACCCACTTTAAGCCGTACAAACTGAAGCTTAGTGGGTTAAACGCTAACAATGAATTAGAGGGTAATGTGGCAGCCGTTTGGAAATAAAGAGAAATGTGAGTGGTGGACAGATTCCTGTGGGATAATGTATATGATGGGATAGGATAAGATATACAATTCATACATAGGGAAAGTTTATCTACTTAAGGTTGTAAAAGAGGAATGCATAACATACCTACAGTGGTTCCATGTTTCCACAAACACTAAGAGAGACAAAACCTGCCATACTCCTCATGTTAAGTACTTACAACTCCCATCATATCACATGTGATTGTTTTGTTGCTATAAATTTCTTACCTAATTCGGGTGGATGCGATAATATTCTCATATTAAATACTTTTCATAGTGGTTTAAAGAATTTTTCTAGGTTTACTTTGTTTTTCAAGTTGAGTTATGTCCATTTAATTCATTTCATTATGGTGTTAGATTCATTTCTTTATTTCTTTACCAAGATTTTCATTTTCTTTTAGATCGAGTTATTTTCATTTTGGGCTTTCGACTGTTTCTTGCTGAGTTGTGGTGGCATGTTCCATTCTTGCACAATGAATGGGCTTCTTGGTTCCTTTGCAACCTTACTTTCATACTTTAAGGTGAAAACAGCAAAGGCAAAAGGACATTATTATCTGAGAGTGTATATATATATATATATATGAAGAAGTAGAGATGTGGAAGTTTGACTACTGCAAATAATAATGAGTTAAAGCAAAGTCAACGAATAATTCTGAGCATAACTATACATTTTTAAGTGTATAGAGAGGCACAATTTTTGTTGGACCACTAGCTTGAGTTCTTGATAATGTTTATTAGCATCAAGTTGCAACCAAGTAGCCAAAACCTGCGATGGTTACCCCTAGGGCCGGATTTAGGGTGAGGATGCTCCCACTCTCTCCCAAAATTGCCCACAAGTTTTTGTGTTTTTTGTATTTTTCTTTTTTAAATTACCTTTCTAAAATTATTTTTTACTCTATGTGTGGGTATATCTACGATCACTATTAACGAGTCATAAATGAATTTTTGTATCATATAATATAACTTAACTTTTAACTATTTTTAATAAGATTAAAATCGAAAACATGATAATTTAGTATTGGATTGCTAATATGTTACTTTTATAAGTACGAAAAATAGTAAAAAAATATTTCAAGTGAATTTTTTCTATAATCTTTCAACCGTATATCACATGTATGTTTTCTTTGAAATAGCATAATATTAATAACGAGTGGTGGTGCATTAGTAAATTTTTTTTTGTCATTGTAGTTTTAGATAAAAAAAAAAAGCAAAATATTGATCTATGGTAAAAAAATATTCATGAAGAGCAACTTATTTTTCAGATAAAGAAAATTAATGCAGTGACAATAAAAGTAATTAATATGCAAAACCTGTATTCTTTAATCCACTTCAATTTCTTCTGTCATATTACATGAATCAAATGAAAAACTATTTATATGTTATTTCATGAATCAAGCTAATAAGAAAATAGCATAAGTACCTTTCATAAAAACTTAAAAATTTATCTAAAATCAACGAAATGAAGAATGGTAAGTATTATCCACTCTCCCTAAGGGCCTCTGTATGCTCCAGTCTTTCCACTAGCAAATCACAGAAGCCCTTGAGGGAGAGTGATCAATTAAATACCATTTTTATTTTTCTTCACCAATTTTTCAAGATCGAGCAAGACAATACTACAACTATCTAAAATCTTTAGAACCGCGAATTCTCGAGTTGGAACATTCATTGAGAAATTACAAAGACATTTATTGTCCACCCCCCACCCCAAAGGCTTCCGGCGTTGTCATATCAGCAGATTGGCCAAGCAGCAACGCTGGAAGCCTTTGGGGGAGGAGTGGGCAATGGGAACTGCCTTCATGAATCACCATAAGCAAGCCATAGCTTGTTCACTTTCCCTGCAAGGGCTCCTGGCCTGACCCCGTCTGCTAATTAACCATCGAAGCTGTTACGCTTAGGGTTAAAAGCAGAAGCCCTTGAGGGAGAGCGAGCAACCGGTGGCTTGAAAAATATTCATCTATTTTCTCATCGGTTTAGCTAATTCGATGAAGAGGTTAGGCCAACAAGTCCCTTTTTATAGGCAATGGGTTTGATATTATAGAATATTGGCATCAAGAAAACATGGAGAAAACATTTGGTAGGTCCCCATATCTTAAGACACTTGTCGTCTGTTGGCCAAAACCAGATTCTCTTCTTATTTTCATCTTTTTATCATTGTCTGCGAGCTCATTGAAAGAGCAAAACATTTTGCTCAAATATCAAGTTAGATAGCATAATAAGTGGTTTGATGAGTAGTTACCGAGTTAAAGACTATTTATTTTTACTAATATATCAATAATTTATTAATTTAATGCAAGTACGAAATGTTAATAAATTTTTTTATTATAAAAAAGAAAAAATAATTTAAATTCATAATATTTAATCACACAGGAATAACTTATTGGTATTTTTTTTAGGGTGTCTTGCTTATGATTCTCACATGACAAGTACTTTAATTCAAGGATCAACATTTTTTAAAAAAGAAAAATTAATAAATTGAAAATACGTGAATTTTTAAATTATACGTTTTAAATGAGAATAGAAATCTCACTAATTTTTAAAATAAAATTGGAGACAATTTATTGAGCATATTAAGATCTCATACCCACTTTGCAATATAATACCAAGAGTAAGTTACTCATAAATGTTAGAACAAAATATTTCTCAAAACTATTAAAATAATATTCGATAAATTAGCTTTTAGAGTTGAGATAGTTAAAGTGACAAGTTGATTATATATAATATGCACAGGTAGCAGATTGGCTCTTAAGAGGCAGGACGAGGCAATTATCCTGTTCTAAACATTATTTTTAAAGAATATTAAAAAGCTATTAGAGATGGCATATTCTCAACCTTATCTTCAGTACTATAATATATATATATGAAACATAATTTTCTTTTGACATTCTACAAATCCTACTTTCTATCCCTAAGATCAAATGGGGGCATATATACATCTCTTTCCCTATTGGAAACTAGCTAGACATTGCAGCTTCTGCAATATGGAACTTGTACAACAACCCCTGTTTATTTCCTTTATCTTCATGCATGGATCATTACCTTTCTTTGTTAATTATTTTCTTCGTTATTCAATTCTAGACTGTTTGTGTTGGCTCCATTTTTATTCTTTTTCCTTTTATATTTGTTATTTTTTAATCATTTCATCGTCGAGAGTGAGTTATCAAATGCATACATATATGTAACTCCATCGATAACGCAATATGGATACAGCTATTAGAAAGTGACGTGTTAGAAAAATTACATGTTTTAACTAAATTCCCACTATTAAAAAGTAACGTGTTAGAAAAATTATATGTTTTAACTAAATTCCCACTTCTTCGTTAAATCAATGTCTAGATGTCTACATTAACCCACTACTACTGAAATTATTAGTAAAGTCATGATAAAGGAAATTCAAAATATGATAAACTATTTTTTTTTTAAAAAAAAATCCGAGGCAATAACTTCAAAGTTCAAAAAAAAAAAAAACACCTAGCAGTTTTCTTTCTTCTTTATCTTCTCTTTGCGTTTTGTTTATCTTATTATTATTATTATTATTATGTTTTTGTTACTACTGAACTTTTTATGGATCGATGAAGGTCCTCTATTTTTTTATATGAATACTATTCAATAAATATATATATGTATATTATATAGATTTATTTTATTTATTTTTAGTTTTCTATTTATTTTATTTTTGATAGTTTTAGTGATTCTTCCTTAATGATTATTTTTGCTAATACCCTTTGTGGTAAATTTTCGATTTTCCTTTACTTTGATACAAATTATTTTGCTATTATTTTTTTATAATCAAACTCAATTAAAGATTGAATAGTGATTTAGGGTTTAATATAGTTTTTGAATATATTAATATATTCTATCAATACAGTTAGAAGATATTAAAGAATCGTGTTATCATTCTAGTGAAATTTTTTTATTATGCATTTCTTGATTGTATTGATTATTATATTATCTATATTAAAGTATACTATTTTATTTTATAATTGAAAGATCCATGATTTAGAAAAAAAAAAAAAGAAAAATCTAAGCCAATCTTGAATTTAGATTTTGAAAACAGAAAAATCCATCAATGAATTATTTGATATTCTTTTCTTGTGCAAACATCCTACTTTGATATTCCTAATGGATTAGAATTTGATACTCTCTAGAAGAAAATTTTAAAAAAATTGTCATTGAAATGATAAATTTTCACTATTACATGATGGTATTTTTTTTTATTATATATATTAAATTTTAAATAATACAATTATTTTCTAAATAGGCATCTTAAATGGGCCTAATATTCGGCATGTGGGCCTATGAGTTAGGCCTGTTGGCCCAAATACTGGCCCAATCAACTGTTCTTAAACGTGCAAGTTACAATGTCAGACGGATACGACCGACTGGCGCGAAACGCAATCTGTTAAAGCTCGAATCCCATCATCTGGCGCGAAATTCAGTCCCTGATAAATTATAACTGGACTATTCGATCTAGGGTTTTGAAATTCGACGAAAAATGGCTGCTTCTTCACCTCCGTCTAAACGTAGGCGAAAGAATCATGTGCAAGATACAACCGATACATCATCCTCGCTGCCCCCGGTGGTCGTCTTTGCTCACGGCGCCGGTGCTCCTTCTTCTTCCGATTGGATGATCAGGTACCCTTTCACTTTATCCAACAAATAAGGAAACCAAAGTCTCATAGGTTTAAAGAGAAAGAAGAAGTCTTTTAACTTTGTTACTTTATCATTATGATTTGAACTGTACAGATGGAAGGAAATGTTGAAAGATGCTTTACATGCTGTTGAAGTGGTCACATTTGATTATCCCTGTGAGCCAATTTCATTAATTTTAATTTTGATCTTTTTTTTTTTGGATTGTTCAATGAAATAAAACTGTAGTTTATGGTCATTGATGATTGTAAATTATTTTCTTTGATTGTTTGGTAGATTTTTCTGGTGGAAAAAAGAGGGCTCCTCCCAAAGCTGAGAGATTGGTAGAGTTTCACAAAGATATTGTGAAAAATACTGTTGCTAAGTACCCTTGTCATCCTCTGATTTTGGCTGGAAAATCCATGGGCTCTAGGTATTATAATTTTATATCCTCGAAATTTTGTTGAATTTGAAATTTCTTATGTTATCTGAGTGGTCGAATTGAGAAATCTCTATACTAATCCTATTAGGGGTGAGTTAATTTGGAGTTAAGCATTGAAGTACCTGTTCTTGGGAATTTTTGTAGTCAAACAAATTGTGTTTGATACGTATTGGAACTTGAATTTGGCATCGTAGGCTTATGTGTTATAAGGTATATCCATTCATCCCAAAGAAGTTTATTCTGTCTGTGTTCTAATGGCAGAGTAAGCAGAATTTTGGGAATGCTCTACCTACTCCCTTTCCTGTTAATCTTTTAGTTATTCTTTGAGAACTGATCACACTTAATGTTTTCAATAATTGCAACAATAATTTTTGCTTTTTCTAGAGTGAGTTGCATGGTCGCTGCTGAGGACGACATTACAGCATCAGCAATAATTTGCTTGGGCTACCCACTTAAGGTTTGCTGTCATTCATGCTTACCAGTTCTTTTCTTCATCAACATAAGTGGTCTGAAATTAATTTTCATTTTGTTTGATGCCATGTATATTAGAAGGCATGCCTTTGATGTACTTAGATCATATGCTTTTCATTTTCTTTAACTTTGAAAATCAAACAAATGAAGTTAGAGAGGAGTTAATATTTCAGGGCATGAATGGATCCGTGAGGGATGAGACGCTGCTACAACTTGAAGCACCGGTATTGTTTGTACAGGTACTGCTTTTATTCAATTATAGAAGTTCTAAAATAAATCAGATGATAGCCAATGTTTATTCCTATGACAACAAGAAAGATATTATTTCTGTATCAAATTTCATCTTTTGAAAGTTTGCTCTAGCTTTCTGTGATGTTAATGCTATTTTTTCACCTGTACTTCTGCGTATGAAGGGAAGCAAAGATGCACTTTGTCCCCTTGAAAAATTGCGAGCTGTTTGCAAGAAGATGAAATCATACAACGAATTACATGTGATAGATGGCGGTGATCATTCTTTCAAGATAGCTAAGAAGCATCTTCAAACCAAGGGGTTAACCCAAGATGAAGCTGAAGATATTGCTGTTAAAGCGGTCGAATCTTTCGTTTTGCAGTGCATTGGAGGAAAATGACACATTTTCCACCTGCCATGATTTTGCTTTTATCGTCTACCAGCTTATCTATATAGCATGGTATAACGATGGGTGAGTCTGGTCTTGTACTTGTACTTCAGTGAAGCTTTAGTTTTGTTAGATTGGAAAGTTTATGTATGAAGTGTGCTCTGGTCGGTGAAGAGTTTCGTTGAATCTGTTCAAGAATGCTTACTGTCAGTCAGTGTCGCTGCTGTCCTTATTCTCGCATTTCTTTTCTTTCCTTTCTGGTCCTTCTTCAGTTCTTTGAATCTGCTTTTCTGAATTCACGATGATGGGCCAAGGAATTAGCATCTTTTTATCCGATTGTGGAATCACGAAACGGAGAACAAATGGGTATACGGTGGTTTATGCGAAGAGAAAGGAAATGGGTCACTTCGGAAGTTGTTCATTTCTAATGTTTGATGGGCTTGTCTTGTGTGTTTTCATGATATAATTAAGCCATTTTCTACTTTCTTTTATTGCAGTCGACTCGAATTTTTATTTATTTATTATTTTATATTATCGGATTTGCAAATAAATTTTGATATTTGAATCATTAAAATGTGAAACATGTATTCGAATTGAATATCATGAAATTGAAATTTTGAAACTGATTTTATTTTAATATAAAATGAATTTAGTTCCAAACAGGGTTAAGTAGTATTTGTATATTGCGCCCGTGTATTCTCAATTTATCCATATTGATATTTTTTCTACCAAAAATATTTGGAGAAGCTATTGTACATATGATTGATAAAGGAAAAAAAAGTCTTTAACGAAGACAAAGAAAACAGTTATAATAATAATAATAATAATAATGTTGTTTTAGAAGTATGGAAAGCAAATTAGTCCAGGCAGCAAGATTTGCAGAGAAATATACATTGACCCCAATATTTTATTTCTAAAATTTTCCTAGAAAAAATACACCTTAATCTTAATTTTAATTTTTTTAAATGCAATTTAGCCTCTTGAATATTTCTTTTCACTCTCACATGACCCTCAACATTTCATCCTCACTATCCACATAATAACTTCTTTTTCTAAAAAGGAAATAATAATGCACATAACAATAACTTCTTGTTACCATGCATGTTAAAATATAATTTTCAAACAAAAACAACCAGTATAATATTTTATCTCTTTGCATGATCGAAGACATAGGTTTTGATTAATTATTATTATCAAGGATTTGGAAAACTAATAATTTGATTTGTAATGAATTACGTGTTTATTTTAAATAAAACAACAATCAAAGAGGAATATACGTGTGAAGAGGTATTCAATGGATCTATTTTTATTTTTGGTGACTGGTAGTAAACTAATACGCAAGTGTTGCTTCTTAATAATAATAATAATAATAATACTTAAAAACTTTTATTTATTAATATAAATTCGGCACACCATGCTTGTGAAACAGCAAACATTACATCTTCACAAGTAATTATTTATTTAGTACATATATAAGATTTTCAACGCAGCCTCTGATGGTCTCATTGCAGCTTATATCAGATCTTAATTCTGGAAAACAAAGAAAAGAAATTGATCAGAAAGATATAAATTAACATTGAAAAATGAAAAATATCAAAATTGTCTTTAAAAAAAATATGACAAAATTATTATACTAAAACATAAGACACTTGCCTTGTTTCTTCCACATTTGTTGTCATCGTCACTGTCACTTTCACTGCTGCTGCTGCCACTATCATCACTGTGGCCAGAAACCCCATCCTTAATCTTCTGGAGCAGACCTCTCTTCTTCGTCCTATGCTCACCATTTCTCCTACACTTCCCATTGGATTGGTGAGTCCCATTAGGAGTACCAGTCAGGCCATGGCCACTAGTGGTGGTGGTGGTTGTGGTGCTGTGGCACTGGCGCACAGTGTGAGTCTGAGAGTGATCCTGGGGGTGGTGTTGGGTGGTGACTTGGTCTTTCTTAAACACAGAGCTGACCATTTGGGAAACTTTCTGGCCAACAGAGGAATGGGTTTGCTGGGATTGGTTGCATGTTTGCTCAGCTGGTTTGCAGCATTGAATTGAGGCCATCTTCTCTCTTCTAATTAAGACTCTGCTGTTTTGGCTTGGTGGTGGTTTATGGCTCAATTTTCTTGCATATTTATAGGGCTGGAGTTAGTGGGGAATCCTTGCTTTTGAATTTTTTGTTTTCTTTTCTATATGGGCTGGAGAAAGCACTTATTCTCCAAGTCATAAAAAATAAAAAAGAAAGAGCTATCTATCTCTATCAGAATATATTCACTTTTGTTTTATAATTTTTTCTTTAGGCTAAATCAATTGCCCATTTGCATTTTGGCCATTTGTGAACGTAAAATTGGAATCAGGTTTTTTGGCCATGATTGATTGTTTTGAAGGAGATGGAATTTGTCTTTTTCCAAGCTCAAGTATTGTTATTATTTCTTCCATGTACTGTAGGCTAACAGAACTGAACCGGAATAAAGTAGTAGATAATTTTATTTCTTCTGACTTGATTAGTTTGATTTACAGTATTTTTAGTTAAATTTTAAAAAATTTCATTTAATCAATTTAGTTTTATTTTTGAAGGCAAGAATTTAAGGAACGAAAAGGCAAACTTCAAAAATAATATTATTTTAATATTTAAAATTATATTATTTTAATTTTTTTATATATAAAATTCGATTCATTTTTAAAAATTTTTTTAATTTACTCAATTTGATTTTCAAATAATTTTGATTTGATGCTATAAAATTTAATAATTTAATTTTTATTTTTTTCTATTAGTTCGATTTTAGAGATAATTTACTCAACCAAACGTGTGACTAAAGGAACTAGCTAGAGAGTTGGCGAAGGAAAAGAAAGAAAATATTTTCGAAAGAGATCTAATGGTATTATCGGAACTAAAGATAAGTGTTGATAAAGACATCATTATTCAGAAAAATCTTCTAAGCATTTAATTATTTTCGCAATGGAAGAATATTCTTTCAAAAAAATTACCTTAATTTTTCGTGATAAACTATTGATCATTAACCGCTAAAATAATTGTATATTTTTCATATGTCACCATTAGTAATTAAATAGATCCGTCATTAATACGATTCAAAGGGAAAGAATAATATTTTTTTTAATCTTATTCATGTATGAAAATTACTTGTTTTGATAATTTAATTCTTCACAACTGCATTAATAAAAATATAAAATAAATCTAAATAAATAAAACTTATCAATACAATCTTGAATTTTTTTTTTTGGTCAAGAAAGTATAATATTATAATTAATCACAACTCTTATTTCTTCCTAGAATATACAATTGCAACTTAGCACTCTTATAAAAAAAGGATTCTGACTCTTATTTTTTTTAAAAGGATCATATCGAAAGTTCAAATTAAATGAAAACGAAAAAATATAAAAAATTATAAATTCTTAAATATGGGGATTAAAATTTTATTCTATAAAAATTAAAAAGAAATCAATTAATAGTGTTATTTCGGTACGCGTGCATTATTGTATACACACGTACGGACCGTTGATCAATGCTTAGCCTCTGATTCAATAGTCTGTATGCTTGCGCACAGTTAATACACGCATACCGAATCATAATTCATTAATTAATGTGATTTCTTTAGTTAATAAATATAAAAAGATTGTATTAATTAATTTTAAGATTGCGAAACTTTTTACAATAATGTAGACAATCCATGGAAAGATAAGCTCTACCCTACATGCATTCATGTATCTTGGATCGTTGTCTATCAATAGTAAAGAAGCATTGGCCCATTTTCACATGTTTCCTGCCAATTATCAGAACTTGTTTTGCATATCATAAGAAACAAGTTTCAAACTTCAAATTAATTAACAAAAAGAAAAACTTCTTTAAACTGACCCATGGATTTATTCATAGATTAATTAATCAATACTAAGAAAAGTACTTACACAGAAAATATCATTAATCCTTTTCACAAATGAATTTTCCAGATATATGTATTATGTTTCATTCACCTCATCTTAGCATTGATGAAATCTTATCTATCCATTATAAATACAATTATTAGGATTAGAAATTTATAAGCTATGAGATAAGATGATTTTAAATTTAAATTTAAAAAAATAAAATATTTTTAAATAATTGAAAAAATCTGAGGTAAATTCGAATTAGTCTTATCCAAAAAAACAGTGTCTAATCAGTAACTACGAGTCAGCAATAATTGTCCCTACCCAAGTTGTTGCACCAGACATTCCGTGGAGAGAGCTTCGTACTGCAATAAACTTCTATTTAATTCCCTCACAATCTTCAAAATAAAAATAATAAAGTTTTTCTCTCTCGCATTCCAAAAAAAAAAACTGCTCTTATTTGATATGGACGAACATCATCCCCAGAAGCAAGCAAGGACCGATAGTTGCAGTTCAGAAGGTTAATGGATAAATTCTTATGATTTTTCACCCATCTCATTTTTCTGTTTTTCTTCCAAGAAAATCTCTTGCGATATGCTTAACTTATATATATATATATATATATATATATATGATTCATTTACAAGTTTTCTTCTACTGATCATCTGGCTTGTGCAGTAGAGGTGAGTAGCATCGAATGGAATTTCATCAAAATGACTGAGCAAGAAGAGGATCTCATATATAGAATGTACAGACTCGTCGGAGACAGGTAATAATTGATTCTTTATTTAAATCTTGCAATTTATTTTTTTTTTCCTAACAAATTTCACTAAGAATTAACTTTTCTTATGATGTCAAGACAAAAATAGGTTTTACAAAAAATAATTAACCTTAAACAGATAATAATTTTACATTATCAATTTGATGTATAAACGATTTAATAATCTAGTTTAATTAGAAAAGAAATTTTATGATTTTTATATGTCAAAATTTTCAAATCATTGTGTATTTTAATAATTTTTTTTTGATAAAAAAATATCTTAATTATTAAGTTAATTAAGTTGATTATTAAATTAGAATTTATTTAATTCAATATTAATTTTTCTTAAAAATGAATTATAAAAGGTATAATTTCCTACTATTTGTGAGGGCATTGTTTAACCTTTCAGCCTTCATATGTTTGTGAACATGTGGTTTATATTTTTTTTTCTCATCAAAATTTGAAGAAAAAAATGGTACTAATTAATTAATAAATGTCGATATATATTCTAGCACTGTCAATGACGAATTTAAAAATTAATTTTAAAAAGGGTAAATTACATTTATTATACTGTATTCATGTAAATGTTATTATATAATAAATTTATTAGTGTGAGTTTAAGAAGCCACTACTAATTATGGTTGCAAATTTATGAATTAAATTAATAATATATTGCGATTTTTAAGTTCATGCATACATGTTCATTTATGAATGAAGTAAATAATATATAATTTGTTTTATGAAAATAATGTAAAATTGACTTAAAAAAATTAATTTTTATTATGACAATAAATTGCTAGTTTTCCTTAGCTTAGTCAATAAATCATAAATATATACATACACCCAATTTAGATTATTGTGTTTGTTATAGTTTTGCTATTATTATCTCATTTTATGAATTAAATTATAATTGATGGATACTTATCTTTAAATTGGTGATATAATTTCATATAACACACTTAATAAATTAAAAATAATCATATAAAGCAACTGATCATTATCCTATTTTTATCATATACTAAGTGGTGCTATAAAAATTTTATTTGTATAGTATTCATTTAAATATCAATTTAATAATAACTTATTATTTTTCTTTTATATTTTAAAGCAAAATTTATTTATTTATATAATAATAATAATAATTCTTATTTTATTTTATTCATAAATAAATGCAGCCGATTTAATTTGATTTGCTTTGCTTTGCGCTGCAGATGGCAAGAGATAGTTAGGGTATGATAAAATTGCCTGCTTATTGACTCAAATTTAATAATATAATTATATTACGTATTTTCATATACACATGCATTAACCCTAATTAAAAGGTGCCAACTTAATATAAAAATAATAATTATATTATGTATTTTTCTTCGCAGACGTTATATATTAAAAAATATAATTATTTTTTGTATGATGGTCTTACTTAGATACGGATTAAAAAAAAAAACATACGATTTTAAACCTAATCAAAAAGTGCCAAACTGATGGTAGTATCAAATTAATTAGGAAGAATTTGATCCATAAACAGGTGGAATTTGATAGCAGGAAGGATTCCGGGCCGAAGAGCAGAGGAAATTGAGAGATTTTGGACAATGAGACATAATCAAATGTTTGCTAAGACAAGAAATGAGAATCAAACTTCACCTTCTTGAAGGCTTTGTTCATTTAGTTCCTTGTGTTATACAATGATATTAATATTTTTTTTTACTTGTTCTCTTTAAATAATATTTCAAACTGCGAGTCTTATAAATTAGTATTGGATGATTTTGATCTTGTAGTAATAATATTGAAATCTAAACCGATCTAATCGAAGGCAGAGCGGTTATATTCTATTAAACTCTTCATCTTATATGACAAAATGTTCCTACC
>CANXYI010306068.1:0-10236 GCA_948208565.1 Hura crepitans | reverse complement strand
ACTACATCATACACTCTAAATCCTCTTTCTTCAACTTAATAGTTCCCATGAATTTAGAAGGTATAACATTTATGGTAGATGTGATGCCTCATAAATCAATATATATTTTGGAAATATATTTTTGGGAAAATGATTAAGGATAAAAAAGAGTCTAAAAATAAATAATGTTGAAAGAAAAAAGGTTTTAAGAGGGAATCATACCTTGGAGATTTGTGGGCCATTAGATGGATAGAAGAGGACTAACCCTAGCCATCCACCCTAATCCATACAAAAAGGAGAAAGATGGTAGTAGAAAGGAAAACAAAAGAATGTAACCTCTCCACCCCTATATTTCACTTTATAGTTTATATTCAAGGCATAATTCTTCATCAATTCTTAAGGTAATTGCATTATCATTAACTTAATTGCTTCTTTTTCTTCTTCTTTATTATTTTAATTATTGTGCATTTTCTTTGGGCAAAAATTATTTCTCTTTGGTTGCCATTGTTAGAAATCGAAGAGAGGGAAGAAGAGAGGAGAAAAGTTAAGGGAAAGGAAATTCAAGAGGATTAACTAAATTTTTGCAAGTGCTACACATAATTTTGAGTTTGTACACAAATCAAACCTTTAGAAGTTTTGCCAATTTGTGTGAATTTCTCTTTGAGTTCATATGCTACCATTGTTAGAAATTTGATGAATCTATGAGTTTGATTAATGAATTGTTGAGTTAATTGAGTGTTTGATGTTAGCAGTTTAGTATTTGATCATTATAAACATGTTTCTAATTATTTTTTTGAATGGGATGAATTTGGTTAAAGAAATTAATGATTTCCATTTGAAAATTACATAAGAAATTAATAGTTCAAAGGGCTCATGGTCATGACCCGTTGTGTGACCCTCTTAAATGAAGAAGAACAATTTTTGGCCAAAAGAGGGCCTCATGACTGTGACCCTTAAGGGGCACATAGCCGTGACCCCCTTCTAGCATAGGTACTTAGTGTTTAAATAATGGAAATGACATGGAATTTCAATGGCTTTGGCTCACCCATTAAATAAGAAATGTTTTACCAATCTTTTTGACATTTACCTAAGGAATATATGATGAATTATTGGAGGTATATTCGAGCCATTGATCTATGAATTTTAGTGACTAAAGTATGGTACTTTAAGTTTTGTTTTTGCCCAAAAGGTAAGTTAATGGGAATTTGGCATGGTATGCTTAAGTGAATTATTTGTGATTCATGACTATATTTTATCCATAATCAGATGACCTAAAAAGTATGCTACTGAGTATGATAGATGAGAATTTCACATTTATGTAAAGTATGAATTAAATGAGTGGAATTGTGACAAGATGACAAAGTATGGTAATGCTCTGATGCCTTAAAATGACATATAGATATGGCTTGATGATGAGATTGTAGACTTAATTGTGATGCTATATGTTAATTATGTGATGACATTGAGACTATAAAAGGAATGTTTTTAAGGAATCAAACATGATTAATAAGCCTTTGTATGCTCAGACTAGCTATATAGCATTTGGATAAGTTGACATGCCACCAAGGGTCTTAATAGTTACAATGACATATATATACACCATGCATTCCTTTGCTTTATGGAGCAATGATATAGGTATGGCCATCGAGTCTATATTGACATTGGACATCCCTTAGCTATATCGAGCAATGCTATTGTTCTAGCTCTTTAGGACAATGATTGATTAGCTCTTCAGAGCAACATGATACCCATTATCCAATCTATAGTGGTCTTAGAGTACAACGGGCATTGAAATGTAATGAAATGGACTGAAATAAATGTTGTGTAATATAACATGATAATTGAATGGAATAAAGCCTATATACATGAATTATAAGCTTGGTTATATGATTGCTTCTTAATTATGCCTGCTCATATGTATTAAGATATTATAATGTAAATACATCATGATCTTACCTATATGTTGACGTCAATCATAATTGGCATGCAAATGTAAAGTAAATGAATGATATATATTTGAATGTATGCTTGCTTGAGAGATTGTTGCATGGTTTGATTCTATACCACTAAGCAAATTATGCTTAGAGTATTGGATATTTTCCATGCATAGGTTAAAGGCTTTAATTGAGAAAGCATTGTCATAGTGGGAAATACACAGATTTCATAGAGCATTTGTTGATTATTCTTTTTGCATATAAACTTTTACTTTAGTTTGTTTCATAGATTATTTCTTTTAGCAATGATATTAAGCTTTCATAGGATGTTAAGCTAGTTTGATGCTAAAGCAAATGATTTACTAATTTCATTTGTTCATTACATTGGTTTGTAAAGGCTATCAACTTCATAAGCTTTTTATTTGATTTTGATTTCCATATTGAGTACAATGATTTGTTAAACAATTTATGTATATTTTTGAGACAATATACATAAATGCTACATATATGTATGTATATGATTATGATTAGAAAAATGAATTTTATGAGTATATAGATTTTGTGTATATGGCATATAATATGGCACTCCTACATCCAGTGTCTATAAATATCAGTAGAAAGGGTATCACAATGGAACCATAATTTACCATGGCATAGGTTTTGCACTTCCCTCGTATCTCAACCTAGGCATACAAAGGTTTATTATTGGAAAAGGAGATAAAGCTTGATGTCTTATTAAATATGGAATTGACTACCTCTTTTAGTGTGGCTATAGTTTTTGTGATCATGTCATCTAAGGCCTTTACTAAAGCTCCTCTATGTTTACTAGAGGTCATCAAAAGATCCCATACACTTTTATATGCTTGAGTCTTTTTTAGGTGCCACAGGAACATGTCTTCTTATTTTTTTGGAAAGGCATCTTCTTTACCTATTTATTTATCTTTTTCTTTGTCATTGTAGAGTTTTGCACTCCTAGTGAGACCTTTCACTTCAAAAGATTCTCTATTGATTATTTCTTTCCAAATGTTACCACCTTTTTTTTCATCACTATCCTAAATATTAAGCTATAATATGGCTACCCTCTCTTTATTTGTCCTTACTTTGACAAATAAATCCATCATGTATTCTTTTTATAGGCCTGACCCTACTATCAATATATTCTAGGGAGATAAAAACTTGTTATGATTAGGCAATAAGCTATTCTTGGTGCTTGAAAAATTTTTGCTTAGATCAATAAGAGTCTCATTATCTATCAGATCTTGAATATAATGATGTAATCAGGCACAATTATTAATATCATGCCCTTTTTACTAATGATATTTGCAATCAATGTCCGAATTCCAATTTAACGGTAAAGGGTTTAATGGGGGTCTAGGTGCAAGTGGTGTACTAAGACCCTTCTCTTTGAGTTTCTTTAAAATTTTAGATAATGGCTTTCCCAAGTTTGAAAATTTGCCATTTGTTATGGCACAAATATTTAGGACTTTAATTAGAAGACTTAGATCCAAAATTATTCCTCTAAGTTTACTTCTTTTAGCTTTCCATATCTTTTAACCTTAAAGCATCATCATGTAGTGTTGTAAAAGTCTTCAAAGGAAGATATTGAAGCTTATTGAAAATGTATAGAAGTGCATTTTCTACTACAATTCTTACTTGATCTTTTTAAAGAGGTAACACTTCCATTTGAGCTGCCTTATTCCTCCATATCAAAAGGAAATCAACAAAGCTCTCATTGTGATGTCCTTTCTGCTAACATCTTGAATTACCTTAATAGGCAATCTAATGACACCAATAGAAGGAATGCCATATTATATGTTTAAGGCACCAGAATGTTCATATACACATATCACCTATATAACATCACATACACACAAAATTAACATCCATGTATATAAAACCTTTAAAGATAGTTTGTGTAAAAGCAACTATCTATAAAACCATGTCTTAGGCCATTAAACCGGCCAAAAACTTATTACCTTATCGAAATTTCCATAAAATAGGAAACACAAACGTCTGTACAAATCCTTGAAATGAACATATGAAAGAATTTTTGTTGAAAACTATGCTTGTATGATAAAAAAGACTTACTGCAGAACTCCTCTTGCTCATACTTTTCTTGTTAAACTAAGGACCTCAACCTACACATGGACAACCAATGTGCTAAGTAAAACTTGCTTAGTGGTACATAAACTAACAATGGTTACCACTAAACACACATCATTCATATATGAAGGCATATATCCATAATTCACATGTGATAAGATCTCATATTCATGTCTCATCACAAGAATCGCAATCATTAGTATCATTATGCATTAACTTACCTCACTTACCTTTAGCAGTTGCCAAACA
This sequence comes from Hura crepitans, assembly GCA_948208565.1. Lineage (NCBI taxonomy): Eukaryota > Viridiplantae > Streptophyta > Magnoliopsida > Malpighiales > Euphorbiaceae > Hura > Hura crepitans. The sequence goes on along the minus strand of CANXYI010306068.1, from coordinate 5,971 downwards.
TGTGAATATAGCATAAATGTACGCAATTCAATCATTTATATATAACATCATATCATAAAGCTCATGTATGTCATCAAAGTCCAATATCAATTCATTATCACATACTCAATGCCAATTTTCATTTAATAGTCATGCTTAATTTATTTATAAGCTTAATGTTAATTATTATTCAATCATATAAATTTATTCCATTTAATTGCCTTATGTAACCTAGACCCAATATACTAGATAATGGATTTGTATGGTGACCATTGGACTTACGTGGCTATACCCATAAACACATAAATACATGATGATCACTGATCTTATGTGTTTGTGCCACCATATATTTGTACAATGTCCTCTATATAAACTCAATGGTTGTACCCACAATACATATATATGTACAGGGATCACTGATCTTATGTGGCTGTACCCATACACATATATAAATGTGTAGTGATTGCTAATCTTACGCGGCTGTACCTACCATCTAGGGGTTGCCAATCAAAGACCAATATCAATAAGAAAGTAGTACTACTAAGACCCTACTAGGAATACCAACTTATCCCAATGCTATACAAAGTCTAAGAGTACATAGGCATATTATCCATTTAATCTCTTTTTACATGCCAATCATTCATTCAAGTATGATACATATATATCATGTGCATACAAGTATCATAATGGTCACATTTGCTCGTGCTTGTTCAAACACATACATTTCCACTTATAGATCACATTCAATTTTGTTTACAATTCATATTGATGGCTTATATAGCTCATAACCAAATTATACTCGATACTATGTCACATTTATCTCATACATTGATTGTTCTTATGTTCATTGCATAGAAAAGATCACATTTTGATCATATCTCATATCTCAATACATACACATATCATAAGCGTATCACATGTGCCATAGTTACGTTATTCAAATCCACCTTCTAATTTTGGAAGTATATATATCCATAAATTCCATTATAGCATTGAAGATTACCATTTTAATGAATTTTCCAATTATAGTACATATAACATGGTGTTTTATCACATTTCCTCATTCGAACAAGGTAGCATAATACATGGTACTTAGGAAACAAGCCTTCAGTTCACATCCTCAATGATCTATCACTTTTTTAGAATCATTCATAAAGTCACAATTAAGAAACTTAAAACTCTAATTAAATAAAATTTTGACAATTATTTGACAAATAAATCATGATTTTGTAAAAATCTTAAAATAATTTCTTTAATTTCAAATCTTTGTCAAACAGGGTTAAAAATCAATTATAATTAACTTAAATAATGTTAGATTTGAATAAAAAACCATTGAAAAATAAGCATAAAAACATAATTTTGCTTAAGTCTAATGACCTCACGGCCATGAGTCCATCGACTTAAAGAACACATTCCTTCATTTAGGAGGGGTCACAGTTGTGGGCTAATAATGGTCGTGACCATGAGTCTCATCAAATAGTCAAGATTAATGATGATTTTCTATAGACGCTTATTTGGAAAACCATGATTTTCAATCCATAACTTCTTTAAATCACTTCTAATCAATACACAGTAAAATACACAAAATATAGGGGAATTTTCCTTATAAAAAAACACATCAAATCAAATTAAAGAAACTTAGATTTGGATAGAAAAAAATCCACAAATTATAGTAGAACATATTTTTCAGCAAATCATGCATAAATCCATAAATCAGTAAAGAACATCAAGATAATTATGGTTTGAGTTTATGCATATGCCAAAGAACCTTAGAAATCATAAAGAGTCAATTTTTAGGTCTGAATTATAGCTTTTCCCTTGGCCTTAAGCCTTGAAGACTCTCTTCTATCCTCTTGAATATAAAAATTCTAGCATCTAAATAAACACAAGAAAAAACTCAATCAAAAGTAATACAAAGATGAAGTGAATACATGATAAAAACTCAAGAATCACTTACTTTTAGAATTATGGAAGAAAAATGAGGAGACTCTTAAAGAATCCTTAGATGTAAGTAAAAAATTAGAGAGAAAATGAGAAGATTAAAATTCTTATTTTCCCTAAATGAATTTATGCCTAAATCTTAATTAATTCTCCTTATATATACCTGGAGTGGATGACTAGGATTAAATTTTAGCATTTATGTAATGCCTGTAGGTCGAGGCTCTATGAACAGTACCACTAAGGCCAGAAAGTGTTCTTAAAGTGTCGGGTCACCTTCACGAGGCTTGAGGCAAGGGTACTGGTCATGAAACTTTGGGGGGCCATAAAATGATGAAAAAGACTTAATTTATAGATTTAGCAGAACTAATAAATTATTTCGAGCTATAATTTAGTGGGTCGTAGGCTCAGATGGAGTCAGGTTGGGAATGACCTGGGATATGCTTGGATGGATCTAAAAATACCATATCTTGAAGGTTAAAAATGGTAATTAGGCTAATGGAGAAGGAACTTTAATTTTTTTGAGGTCATTTGGGGGTTTTTCAGAATTTTCAAGAAAATCGCAGTATTTTGAGAATTTCGCTAGCCTATCTCCCAAAGGAATTTGGCCGTCAAATTTTATGTGCCCCTAAATGAGGCTATTTGAGGATATTTAAAATAAACACAATGATTTTTAAAGCTCCGAGTGAAATTTTAAAATTTTTGAAATTTTGCCAAATAATCGAAATTCTCGAGAATTTAGTTCACCTATTTTGCGAAGGAATTTTGCCATGAAATTTTACGACCATCTAATTGGGGGTAATTGAGGATTTTAGGAATAAACAACATAATTTTTTGACATCTAAGTGATTTTTAAAAATTCTTTGAAGTTTTAGCTCAAATTCCTAAAAAACTGAGGTTTGGGGCATTCAAGCACCGTGTACTACAACTCGAGGCACCCCAGCACCACCCTTGCTACTTGGACAAGTGGCCTATCCAACCTCACTCATGTGCCACCTATCCCACTACCACCCATCTCCACTTTTCTTCACCTTCATTTCACTTTGCTAGTCACATTTAATTCCAATAAGGAGAACTCCATTTTTGGGCTATTTTCCTTTTCTAATTCTCACACAAAATGCACCCAAAATTTTAACAAGTGTGCAAAAATTAGACAATGAGGCCTTTGGAGACCATATCTTCACATAAAGGTGAAAGAAATGGCTTAAAGCTCACTTAAGATTAAGAGTGGCATGAGTCATTCTCCTTCTTTTTAACTCTCATTTCTAGCTATTCTTTTCATCCTAAGGCTAAATGTATCCTTGAAATTTTAATTAGGGCCATGCTTGAATTTTAAGGGAATTGTATAAAGGGGTGGAGGATGGTGGAAGTTCAAGGGAGGAAAGAAATTCAACAAGGAAAAGTGGGGACTGAAAACTAGAGGGAAGCCATTAAAGCTCCAGAAGGAAAGTGAATTTAATATGTTAGAAGTTTGCCACTTGCATTTTGGTATGCTTGCTAAGTAATTGGTCATGAGAAATTATGGGGTTGCTATTTATGGTATTGAAAATATTGGTATGAATTTAGCATGGTGTTGATGGCATGTTATGTAATAACTAATGTGTGAAATCATAGAAAATAAATACATGTATGGCGATGTTTACATAAAATCGAGAGGTAGGTGGTGTGTGGACTTCATGAATAATAGTGAATTAGGAGGAGAGATGGTGTGTATGCAATTGATTCACATGATTTTGGTGTATGTGTAATGCAAAAAAGCATGTTTATATGGGAAGTCATGCATGGCTGTGAGGTACATTGGGTGCCTTAGCTTGAAAGGTAAGGACTAAGTCATGCGTGTGTGAAATTATAAGGTTATATGATGAACATGAAATGGTTACTAGGTTGTGAGTATGTCTAGAGTAAAAGATATAATTATGGCATTGTGTGTGTGAATAGCTGAAAGGTAAGAGTGTAGTTATGGTATGAATATTGCACCTATGATGTATGGATCATGATAAAAATAGGGTAATGAAATAGTAGGGTGTGTATAAGTAGGGAATTCATTGAAATAATACATGGGTATGTGTATGACATGTAGGGCCAAAACATAAGTTAGTGGTGCAATGGCATGTAGAGAGTGTGATATAAGGTACATGCATGTATATTTATGTTAGAATAATAATATACGGCTTGTGTAAGTGATAACCTATGGGTAAAGGCATAGACATAAGAGTAATATGTGTATGGTCGAGAGGTACTCTAAAGTACAAAGCATGGTTATAATGATAAATGGTGTATGTGATAAGTAAATAAATGATATGTATAGATATTATGGAAAAATAATACTTGTAGGTACATGATCATAAGTTGGTCGAGAGGGTTAGCATGGGTTTTGGCATGTGTGTATAAGATAAAAAATGCATACATGATGTATGTATATGTATATATAACTATAATATGCCATGGTGTTGGTATGTGTGAGTAAGTGTGAGCAAAAGTATGTTTGAGATAATTATCCACTTGTGACCGAGAGCTATGCAAGGCTAAGATGGCATGGAATTGAGGTATGACTTAACATGTACGTAAATGTGGTATAGCATGCCATACTTAGCATGAATTTTACAAGATATACATGGCATGACCTAGGTGAAGATGCATGATCAATAAGCCATGAACTAAATGATAATGAGATACCTTTTAAGGTTAGAAAAGGATTAAAAATGAGATTGAATTTGGCTTGTGATAATTTAATAAAATTAATTATAAGTAGACTAGAATATACATGTAAAAAGTACCTTAAATTGGTATAACATGCAAGATTTAAATGACATGGAATGGGAGCCATTTTTGTGGCACTTTGATATATATATATATATTTGAGCTTGGCTTTAGGCCTATGGAAATGCATGATTATTGGTGCAATTGGCACTAAAAAAAGTCTTAAAATGAACCTAAAATAGCCATCGCAATTAGGAAAAATGACCTATAACTATCTCATAAAAGCATGACTTTGGGACTATAATTAAATTAATAATCTAGCATGTGACTAAATGAACCAAAATAATGGGTTAGACTTGATTTAATATACTTTAATTTATGCCTTCAGAAATAAGTCAAAATGTGATAGGAAATTTTACCCGTAATTACCCGACAGGGCTAAAAATGACATGTAACTGTCTAAATCATAATTTAATTGTTTGATAAAAATTTTATCTATTTGTTTTTCAATTTACAATATTATAAAAGATGATCAGTAAAGAAATGAACTTAAAATAAAGTCAGATGGCCTATTTAGACACCCACTGGATAGGTTAACCGATCAACTTAGGGATTAGCAGCTGCTAGACTATCTATTTATCAGATTGGGTCGATGCAATGATAAAGGTTCATATTTGAGGCATTGTACTAGTTTATAGGGTAGACATTCTTTTCATTGATTGGATATCAGACTATGCTATTGCAGCGGTGAAGGTCCCTAGAGGGGCCACTACACTAGTCTGTTGGGTAGACCGAAAGGAAATATTTGACATGATAAGTGCCCTTGAGAGGTCTATAAATTGATCCTTATGCATAGTTGCTCAATACCATTGCCCCTTAGGAGATTCTTATGAATTGATCCCTATAGGCTATGTCAGGCTGGTGCAGCGGTCAAGGTCCAAAATATGGGCCACTACACATTTTTTAGTTCCCTCTTGGTCCAGTGTCTATAAGTGTTGTCTATCTAATCAGGCCTATGAAAAGGACTTAAAATAGTGGAAAATGTTAATTCAAATTAATTTATGGTATTTTTTTCTAATAGTGAATTTTAATAAATATATAACAGTGGCATTTTAGTAATTTTGAGGAAATATAACATATCATTTGTATGACATCAATCATCAGGCATGTTGCTCACACATTACATGTAGACTATTATTTATATTTGTATATGTGTGTTAATACATATTTTAAATGGTTTAGATTTACTTACTGCGTTTTATACTTAGTGTACCTGTGTTGTGGTGTGTAGGTAACAAGGATAAGAGGCTAGCCTCGGTGATCATGCAGTGTAGCTATACAAGAGTTGAAGGGT
>CANXYI010306048.1:0-10769 GCA_948208565.1 Hura crepitans | reverse complement strand
CATGTATTATACTAGCATTAATGTCCACTAAGCTTCAAAAGTAACATGAGCATATGGATGCTCTCACCACTCTATTTCATCTCAAAATGCTATTTAAAGAGTAAAGCAAAACTAAAAGGCATAAGATATCTATATATAAGGCTTTATTTCAACACTGATACATGGGCTAAAAATGAATGGGTATATTAATTAGCTCACTACTTTAGGATTTGTTAAGCACTATGATCTATATATTGACTTAGTGTTGCAATTGTTGCCTAATAGTTATGCACAATTTGTACTTAACTATTAAATGAATAACATCTAGACAACAATGTTAAGTTGGTGAAAATGCTTAAGGCTACTGATGATGCCATTAAAAAGAATTTCAAAGTAGTAATGGTTACTTATTTTTCTAGTTCCAAAAGTACAAAAAGGGAAGAAGAAGAAAAAGGATACAACCATAGCCTAAGTTGGGGTGAAGAAGGGCAAAGGCAAATAACCCACAACCACTACTAAGGAGACTAGCCTTAAAGTGACTTTATTACCAATATGATAAGACTAGTCATTGGAAAAGGAATTGTAAAGCCCACCTTGAGTGTCACAAGAAGGAAAAGCATGTAGATGCATCTACTTAAGGTATTAATGTTTTTAAGATTAATACTAATACTACCATTAATAATCACACATGGGTATTGGATACTATATGTGGTTCTCATTTGGTTTTGGGTTTGTAGGGACTAAAGAGTAGTAGAAGGCTAAATAAGGGTGATGTGGACCTATACATAGTAAATGGAACAAGAGTTTTTGCATTGGCTATAGGAACAAATTACTTAGATTTTCCTTTAGGATTAGTATTACAACTTAATAATTGTTATTATGTTCTTTCTTTGAACAAAAATATTATTTCTTTTTCTTATCTTATTAAACAAAATTTTGTTATTTCAATTAATAAGAGCAAGCGTTGCTTATATTATAAAAATAATATTTTATATTGTTTTTCTTTAAATATTAATGGAATTTATATTCTTAATAATCAAAAGGAGATTTACAACATTAATACCAAAAGACTTGAGGCTGATAACTTGAAACCATCTTTCTTGTGGCATTGTCAACTTAGCCATATAAAGGAGAAACACATGAATAAGTTGCACAAGTATTATGGCTTAGGCTCATTTGATTATGAATCAATTGAAACATATGAATTATGTTTATTAGGACAGATGATAAAGATACCTTTTAATGGAAAAGGTAAGTGTGCTAGTGGTCTTTTGGACCTAATACAGTCAGATGTATGTGGCCTAATGACTATACATGCAAAAGGTTAGTTTCTCTACTTTATTAACTTTGTTTATGATTATTCATGATATAGGTATTTGTACTTGATGAAGTATAAATCTGAAGCCTTTGAAAAGTTTAAAGAATTTAGAAATGAAGTTGAGAAATAGCATAATAGAAGTATTAAAACACTTTGATTAGATCGAGATAGAGAATACTCAAGTTAAGAATTTCAAAGCTATCTAAGAGATAAAGGGATATTATCTTAGTGGACTCTTCTATGTACACCATAACATAATGGTGTATTTGAAAAGAGAAATTGAACATTGTTAGACATGGTTCAATCTAAGATGAGCTCTGCAACTCTATCGAAGTCATTTTGGGAATATGCATTAGAAACTACTATTTGCATTCAAAATAGAGTTCCATTAAAGTTGGTTGATGTTACACCATATGAGATATGGTGCAACAAGAAACCAATTCTTTCACACTTTAAAGCATAGGATTTCCTGCTTATTAAAAAGAATTATGTCAGATGAGCTTTATGCTAAATCTGACAAATGCTTATTTATGGGGTATCACACTTTGGAAAAAAAAGGTTTTTATTTCAAATCATGTTATCTTCTTAGAGAAAAAGATTATTTTAAAGGAAGACAGTGGAAGTAGAATCAAACTTGATAAAGTTTGAGACCCATAAATAGAGGTAGATGAATCAATTGATCTCGAGCCTATTACACATGATGTAATAGTAGAGCTTGTTGTAACACAAACTCCTAGACATTTTGGTGGAGTTCGTATTAAGCCTGAGAGAGATAGATTTCTCACAGACAAGAATAATAATGTTACTATAGTAGAAGAAGATGCGCTTACAAGTTATAAGAAGGTTATAAAGAGTTCCAAAATCATAATTATAGTTGAAAGCCATAGAATTTGAAATGGATTCCATATATGACATCCAAGTATAGACATTAGTTGATGCACTAGATGGGATAAAACCTATTGAGGTAAATGGATCTTTAAGAAAGAGACATATATAAAGGGTAAGGTAGTTACCTATAAAGTAAGGTTAGTAGTAAAAAGCTATTGCCAAAGTAAGGAATTGAATTTGATGAAACTTTTTCACTGATAGCCATTCTTAAATCCATTAGGATTTTGCTAGCTATTACCTCTTATTATGAGATTTGGCAAATGGATGTGAAGACAACTTTCCTTAATGGAAATCTATCAAAGGTGGTGTATATGACACAACCATAGGGTTTCATATCCACTAATATCAATAAGGTCTGCAAGCTCTAAAGATCCATTTATGGATTGAAGCATGCATCTAGGGGCTAAAACATCTAATTTGATGAGACAATTAAAGAGTTCAATTTCTCATAAAATCTAGAGAAGCCATGGGTTTACAAGAAGGTTAGTAAAAGTTGAGTCATTTTCGTAGTGCTAAATGTTAACGATACATTGCACATCAAAAATGATGTCTCAACCCTTTAATTAACAAGATTTGCCTATCGAAGAAGTTTTCCATGAAAACCTTAGTGGAGTAACCCATATACTATGGATAAGGATTAATAGAGATAGATCCAAGAGGTTAATAGGTCTTTCACAGTTTATATACATAGATAAGATGCTAAAGAGGTTTAGCATAGATCTCTCAAAGAAAGGGTTCATTCTAATGCTTCATGGGAAAATTGTAATGCTCAAGTTTCAAGGCTAGGTGAATAATGCCACTAGGTTTAGGAACTGTGCCTATGGTGTCGGGTCACTTACACGTAAACTGAGGTAGCAGCATTGGTCATGAAACTTCAAAGGCCTTTAAATTGATTAAGAATGCAAATTTTAAAATTTTGCTAAAACTAATAATTCATTTTGAGTAGTAAGCTATTGATCTATGCAATAAAAGTTTTTTGAGCTAAGAATGACCTGGGGTGTGCTTAGACGAACTAGAAAATACTGGACCCTAAAGCTTAAAAATTCCACTGAGTCCATTAGTGAAACAATTTTCAAATTCTAAGGCTATTTGTGAACTCTCATAATTTTTGAGATTAGCATGCAAATTGAGGCAGTCTAAAAACTGTCCTATCGATATAATTTGGTTGTGAAAATTTACGATTTGTAAAGAGGATTAAAAATTAATTTTGAAACAAACACTATAATTTTTTAGGCTCGTGTGAATTTTGTTGAATTTTTGAAGTTTTACCAAAAATTGAACTATTTTAGGATGGTTCAAGAGGTCACGGGACCTATCCATACCATGCCAACTAGCTTAAGGCCCATGAAAAGTGGCAAAGCAAGTTGACAAGTGGATAATTCTACTAAATAAAAGAAGAAAAATTTTTCTTCCTTAGCTGTCTAGAACCGATGCCACCTCTGCACTTAGGAGCCATTTTCACTCCTTTTCTCTAGCCATTTCTATAACCCTTCACATTCTAAATTCAATTTAACGTGTTAAGGACCTGAGAGAAGAAACAACATTGGAAAAGGAGACTCCATTAATTAATTAAAAATCATTAAAGTTCCTTGGAAAGAAGCTATCTAACAAGCAATCAAAGATAAGTTTCTTTGCTTTTCCTTTGGTTTTCATGGTGGTTCTTAGTGGGAATTAGATCTTTCTGATGCTTAAGGACTAAGAGTGAGTGTGTGAATTTTGTTTGAGGTGAATTGAGGCAAGGAAAAGCTTAAAGAAGGGTGGAGAAGTCACCATAGAGGGCTAGACAGCTTATGGAATTAAAGGTTTCAAGTAGAAAGTAAGTGAACTTTGGCATTTTCTTCTTGCCATTTGACCTTTAGGGGGCTAGAAATGGTGAATCATGTGTGTGTGGTTTTATAATTGAATGAACAGTTTAGGCCATGGAAATGGTCGAGGCCTTTAACATGGTATATTGATGTTAAACTTGCTAAATTTTGTGTTAGGGAATGAGGTTTGTTATTTATGACATGTGAATATAAGTTGTATGTACATAGTTATTTGATTTGGCATATGATTAAGCATGGTACATAAATGATCAAGCTAGATTAGGGTGTATGTTAGACCTAACTCATGTATAATAATGACTTGGCATGTAAACGACTTAATCAAAGTGTGTGTAAATGTGATTTAAGCAATGGCCAAGGCATAAGTTTTAGGTAATTCACCTAGATTGGCATGAAAATGAGTTTGTGTGTGTGTGTATGTGATGTGATCATGTAAAAGCATTTGATTATGTGAGTAAGGTGAAGAAAATGCTTGATTTGCACTTATATACCACAACATCTGAGAGCATTGGCAAAGAAAGTGATAAGCAACTTTTGGCTATTTTGCTTGAAATGGATAATTGCCTTAAAACTTGTGGTATTAGATTCAAAATATTTAAATTTACTTGGCTTTAATTGGATTTGAATATGGAATGACCTTGACACACATGGATGTTTGTTAATGGGAATGCCATGAAAATGTTTGTAATACGTGTGTGATGTGTATGCATGATAAAGAATAATAATATGAGCATGTTTAGCCTAATGTGTTTAGCATGAAAATTAGTTTAATGTATATATTTGAATTGGCAGGAAATATTATTAAGAATTGGCATGTAAGATAGGTTAGAAATCAACTTGAACTTAACTAGGAAAGGACTTGAAAAGAGGGTTGTAATGTGCCTTTAAGGGCTATGAATTGTGACTAAATAATGTGCCTATAATATATGCCTTAAGGGCTATTACTTTTGAGTGAATATAATGGCAATAGTGCCTAGTGTTTGGCCTTTTATATAGCCTAATATATGTTAGCTTTAGGCCTATAGAATGTATGGAATTATTGGAGAAAACTACATAGAAAAGGCTAAGAAATGAAATAAAAAGGGCCTATTGAAATTTGATGCAATGACCTATAATTGTCCAATTTGACCATTACTTGAATAAAAAATACCACTAGATAGTAAAATGGCAATTACTTAAGAAATAATTATGGAATAAAATCAAGCATAATATATCTTAAATAGTGGCAATTACAATACTTGAAAATAATATTAGGAATTTACTCGAGATAGCCTAATTATGGCCAAACCAAAATGGGAAAAAATTAACTTGTATAATAAAATTCATAACTGATTATTTTTCACTCTTAAATATTATAAAAAGTTAATTTGTGAAGGAATAAACATGAATTGAGTTAATGGCCCATTAGATAAACACCTACTGAATAGGTTGACCGGTCAACTTAGTGATTTTAACAGCTGCTACATGGTATAATTTTTAGGCAGGGCCAGTATAGTGGCCTAGGTCCACTTTGGACTAGTGTACTAGTCTATTAGATAGACACTTGTGTGCCTTTGCACACTTAATTCCATTCACCTCATTTTACCATTGCAACAGCATAAGTCTTAGAGGGCCACTACACTAGCCGATTAAATAGACTAGTCTGCTAGGTAGACCAGGCTATGACATCTTTGATATTTGAACCTATTTACCTCATTTTGTCGATGCAATAGTGTAAGTCCTAGAGGGCTACTGCACTAGTCAGTTAAACTGACTAGTCTACTAGGCAGACCAATTTATGAAATCCTTAATCTTCAACTAAGGTCAGTAAAGCAGCCAAGGTCTTAGAGGGCCACTATACTAGTCTATTAGATAGACCACATCTTGTTATTTGAACCTTCGGTGCTATAACTTAATCAGGTCGGTGTAGAGATCGAGGTCTAAAATATGGATCACTACACTCCTTTTTAGTTCCTTTTAATTCCAGTGTATTGAAGTGTCATCTGCCTAGTCGAGCCTATTAATTTAATGAAATAAATAACATATAACAATAATAATGGTTGATATTGTTAAAGTTTCTAAATTTTGGCATAAATAACAGAAGGAAAAACCAACATGTATCATCAAGGGTATTTTGGTAATTTTGCATGTATATCATTTATTGGCCTGATAATTTAATTTCCTGACTATTGTTATTGCAAAATGGCCTAAATAAATAGTTTACATTATTTAAAATGATTAAATACATGGTAATCTATTATGTTCAGTTAATAAGGGTATTTTGGTCTTTTGACACAGAAAAGTATATTGTGTACCTAATAACCTAGAATCGATAGTAATAACCTTAAACATGCATGAATGAAATAATTGACATGATTTAAATGCTTGAGTTCACCACTGAGTATATTACATACTCAGCGTACCTATTTTGGTGCATAGGAAAGTATAAGCCAAGTGCAGCCTTATAAAGCATGCAGCAAGTTTAAAGGATATTTGATAGAAGGTTGTTTAAATATGTTGTATAGCTTTTACACTTATTGTACTTAGGTGGGAATAGGTAGTCTATGTATAAGTGGCTTGTATCTATATGTCATAGACAATGTTTTGTAATTAGTTTTTATTAAACTGCTTTGAATGTGTGATTATTTTTACTTGCTGATATGATATGTAAGCCTGAGCCTCTTTTTTAGGATTTCTTGATTGTGGCCTGAGGCATGTGTTGATGAATGATAGAATGATGATGTTAGGTTGATACCTGGGGGGACTAGTAGGGTCTAAAAGATGAAATATGAGATTATTGAAATGTTTTATAAGTGTTTAAAATTTTTGTATAGGGACTCGGATAGCCGTTATGCTGCCAAATTTTTATGAAAAACCTAATTGACTGGTAATTTGCCAATGTTTGTATAAATAATATGGTATGACCCTAAGTAGTGTGTAAGATTAAACATTAATGAATTTGGAGTTAGACAAAATTAAATATTCAGGAATAAGTAAAAGTGAAAAGAATGAACATGGGAGAAATTTCAAGATTGGTGACCTAGTAGGAAGTACACTGCTTATAGGTTTTCTTTAGGAATCTAGTAGGAAGTGTCACATTTGTTGGTATCAGAGCATAGTTTAATATTCTTAGGTAGAGTACATTAGTGTAACTGTCTATGTTTTAATTCCTCTGAACTATTATGTTGTACGAGGCTAATAAGTTATTCTTTTTATAGTAAGCATATGGCTGATTAAGTACAAGAAAGAGGGGTTGAAGAAGTGGCTAGTTTTGCACCTACTACTCTATAGAGTGTAGGCCATGCATCAGTACCTAAACCCAGTGATGGTGCATAACAACCATAGCCATAATTTCCTAGTCAACAATAGGCAAAAGCATCCCCTACTTTGTTATAGTAGATAGTGAACTTGCTCAAACACGTTACTACTGCTACTCCACCTCTACCTCTTCTAGCTCTAGTACCCCCTCCACCACCAGCTCCTCCATAGAAAACTCCTTTAGAAAGGTTAGAGAAGATGGGAGCTATTGATTTCTTATGGAGGAAGGAGGATGATGCTACTAGGGCTGAGTATTGGCTAGATAAGACTTTTAGAATTTTAGAGCAATTGAATTGTACAGAAGTAGGAAATTATTAGTGTCCCACTTATCTTCTTCAGGAAGAAGCATATAATTGGTGGAACACTATTAAGAGGAGAAAAACACCCATAGACCTGACATGGGAATTTTTCCTTAAGGAGTTTAGGAAGAAATACATACCTAACTCCTATAAAGGCAAAAAAAAAAAGATAGGAATTCCTTGACTTGAAGTAGGGAAGAAAAATAGTGTCAGTGTATGAGAAAGACTTTACTAGGCTACTAAAGTATGCTGAAGAGTTTATTCCTAATGAAAAAATGAAATGCAAGAGGTTGTTAATAGGGCTAAATGTAGAATTAAGAATGCAGATAGCTAACACCAGAGAGAAAGATTTTGCAATGTTGGTGGTAGCTGTATATGATATGGAAGAAATGATGCAGGAAAAGTGGGATTTCTTTTAGAGGAAGGGATAGTTCATTATGGGACAATCTAGTGTAGTGTCAGGGGATGGTAAGAAAAGAAGAGAGGGTCAGTCATAGACACAATCTCAGTCTAGGCCTCAAGGGTATTAGAGGCAGAGATAGGCATAGTCCTAGAGATTTAGACAAGCTTCCATAGGTAGACCTCGATTGCCTCCTCAAGCTGATAGTGCTCTTGATATAAGGGGTAATAGAAATGGACCTCTGACTTGTAATACCTATCAGAGGAAACATTGGGGGTAGTGTCGACTGGCCAGAAGAGGAGAGAGTTTCCACTATGGTGTTGAAGATCATTTCAGAAGAAAGTGTCCTCAAAGACAGTCAGAGGGTGCTCAGACACATGCATCTAATGTTGAACCTTAAAATAGCAAACAAAAGGAAAGCATCCTAGTGCTAGCCAGGGTATAAGATTTAAGGCTCGTGCACTAGCCAGATAGTATGCTGTGAGAGCCAGAGAAGAGGCTACAACACCAGACATCATAATTGGTACTTTCTAATTATTTGATGTTCCAAATATGGCTTTAATAGGCCCTAGTTCTACATATTCATATGTATGTACTACACAAGCATATAATAGGGGGTTAGAGCTTGAATATGTTGATATAGATATTAGAGTCAGTAATCATATAGGACAAAGTGTATAGATAATATCCTCTAATGATTCAGGGATACTAATTTTCTACTAATTTACCTTTTAATGAGTTTGATATGATCCTAGGAATGGATTGACTGACTGAGCATGAAGCCATAATTGATTGTAGATATAAGAAATTAACCCTTTAGACTGTAGAGGGATAGATAGTGATAGTGGATAGTGAGAGAAGTCTTCTGAATAATCTTATCTCTGCTATTAAAGCACAAAAACTTCTTCAGAAAGGGTGTGAGACATACTTGGCCTATGCTACTAACTTGAATGTTTCCAACTCTGATCTTGAACATATCCCAGTTGTTTTTGAATTTTCTAATGTATTTCCTGATGAGTTGCCAAGTTTATCACCTCTGAGAGAACTTTATTTCAAAATTGAGGTATATCCTAGTGCAGCTCCAATATCCATTACTTCTTATTGAATGGCACTTGCTAAATTAAAAGAATTGAAAGTACACTTGTAAGATCTATTAGACAAGGGTTTTATTAAACTGAGGATGACTGTGAAAAATAAATACCTATTATCAAGAGTTGATGATCTTTTTGATCAGTTGAGAGGTGCAGGTTTATTGTCAAAGATTGAATTGAGATCTATGTATCACCAGTTAAGAATTAAAGAGGCTGATATTCCTAAAACTACCTTTAAAACTCGATACAGGCATTATGAATTCTTGATGATGCCATTTGAGCTCACAAATACACTAATAGCTTTTATGGACCTGATAAATAGCATTTTTCAACCTTATCTAGATTAGTTTGTGGTGGTGTTCATAGATGATATTCTAGTGCATTTTAGAAATAAGGAAAAGCATAAACAATATCTCAGGGTTGTGTTATAGACTCTCAAAGAGAGACAATAGTATGCCAAGCTCAGTAAGTGTGAGTTCTGGCTGAATGAAGTAACTTTTCTAGGGCATATAGTTTTAGTAAAAGGGATTAGAGTTGACCTTAGCAAAGTGAAGGCAGTGTTAGAATGGGAACCACCTAGGAGTAAAATAGAAATAAAAAGTTTTCTGGGATTAGATGGATATTACAAGATCTTTGTAAAAGGGTTTTCCATCATTACCACTACTTTAACTAGATTAATAAGGAAGAATGTGAGATTTGAGTGGGATGATAAGTGTCAAGCAAGTTTTGAGAAATTAAAGAAGATGTTAATAGAAGTTTCTATCCTGATTAAACCTAAACAGGGTAAAGATTTCACAGTGTATAGTGATGCTTCACTGAATGGTTTAGGATTAGTGTTAATACATAATGGTAAGTTAGTAGCTTATACTTCAAGACAATTGAAGCCATATAAGAAGAACTACCCTACTTATGACCTGAAGCTAGCTGCTATTATTTTCACTTTCAAAATATAGAGGCACTACTTGTATGGCGAAAAGTGTTATATCTATACAGATCATAAAAGTCTAAAGTACCTTCTCACCTAGAAAGACTTGAATTTGAGGCAGAGAAGGTGGTTGGAATTAATAAAAGATTATGACTATTTGATTGATTACCACTCGGGGAAAGCAAATATGGTGGTAGATGCTTTAAGTAGGAAATTCAAGTTAACTTTGAAAGCCAGGAATGCCAGACTACAATATACTCTAGAGAATGTCATTTTGGCTAAGTTGTAAGTGAAACTAGATTTTAAGTAGCAGATTAAGGAAACTCATATGAAAGATGAACAGTTGGTTCATATCGCAAGTAAAGTTAAAGAGAGGAAGGCCACAGGGTTTGAATTATCAGAAGATGGGTGTCTGTATTATTAGAATAGGTTATGTTACCTAATACAGATGACCTAAGGTTATAGATACTGAAGAAAGCACATAAAGCTCCTTATTCTATGCATCCCGAGAGCACAAAGATGTATTTAGACTTAAAGTCTCATTATTGGTGGCTAGTATGAAAAGAGACATGGCAAAGTATCTTGCAAGGTGTCTAACATGTCAACAGGTGAATGTTGAACACCAGTTCCTTTTGGATTGCTATATCCTATAACAATACTAGAATGGAAATGGGAAAAGGTGACCATGGAATTTTTGATAGGTTTACTTGTGATCAAAGGTAAATGTGATGCTGTGTGGGTGATTATTG
>CANXYI010305829.1:0-12195 GCA_948208565.1 Hura crepitans | reverse complement strand
GTGCCAGGTCACTTGCACATAAATCGAGGTAGTGACACTGGTCATGAAACTTTAAGGGGCCTTAAATTGATGAAAAGAGCAAATTTTAAAATTTTAGCAGAACCAACAATTCATTTCGGACTATAAGCTACCCCTAGTTGTAATAAAAAAATTTTTGATTTCTATTATGTCACATTCCTGATGATGTTTATTTGTTGTTAGGGAGGCCTATAGGCTAATCTCTATTATGTCACACAAATGTTATTTGTTTGTGTCTGGAGAGGCTATAGGCTGATCTCTATCATGGCACATATGTCGGTGTATTGGCGTAGGTCTAAAATGGGGACCACTTCACTAGTTTATTTTCCCTCTAGATCTAGTGTTTTTAAGTGAGTCTTCCTGGTTGAGCCAGTGAATTAAATTAAGTGAATAATCAACATGGTTGTGGAAATAAAATTATGTATAATTGGATAATATTTTTTGACTAATTGATAAAATACATACTTAAGGGCATTTTGGTAATTTTACCCACATGTTGTTAAATAAAATTAATTAATGTAAAGTATGCATGCTATGAATATTAATAACTATTTTAAATAATTTATGTGAGTCAAAAAGGTTATTTCATAACATAAATGCCTTAGGGGTATTTTAGTAATTTGGCACCATGTTATATAAATTGAATCAAATAACTTGGTAAACTCAGTTATTAGACTGCACATGTATGAAAAGATATAATACCATAATTTAAATGCTTTAATTTCACCACTGAGTATCTCGTATACTCAACATACCTATTTTGGTGCACAGGTGCTCAAGAGTGAAATCCTACCTCATGAAGTGTGTAAATAAGAGTTCAGAGGATACCCTTAAAGGAAGCCGTTATGCTGCTGGAATTTCTAAAATTTTTATGTATGGCCTGTAATTACATGGAATTGACATCATTTGTATGGATACAACTTAAGTAAGGTATAGAATGAATGAGTAAGTGAATTTAAAAACAATGTAAGTTACAAAATGGTACTAGTGACCAAGATTAAAATGGGTGACCTAGGAGTGCGTGCATCACCTATAGGGTTTCTTAGGGAATCCAGTAGAGGGTGTCATATAACACTTTATTTTACCCACACTAACCACCCTAACCATGACTCTATACAAGATTTCTACACCAATTATTTATGAATTCTAATCTACATGCTTCCAATACTTTAAATTCATATACCTCTCTAACAAGGAAGGCTTATCCTACACTTCAAGCTTGTGAATGGCCTTTTTACACCTCACTTTTCTTCATTCTCCGTTCACACCTCCTCTCCTTAGAAAATTCATAGAAAATTCCATAAGTCTCTAAATGAAAATCCAAGATTATAAACATTTTTAGAATGGTAAAATCCTCTAGGAAATAAATTAAAAAAGGGAAGAAACACTTGCACACACAAAATGGGTTTCCAAGTACCTTCTATGTACACTTGTGCACGTCTTCAATTTTCTTGAGTTCTATAAGCTTTTATGGCCTCCAAAACCTTCAAAAAGCAGTTCATAACTTTTTAAAGGACTTTTTTAGTGGCAATTGGTGGCTATTTTAGGCTTAATAAGCCATAAAAATTATGAAAGGGAGGTGGTATTGGGATCAAGAAAGAAAAGGAGAAGAAAGGAGAAAATGGATAGGTGGTAGGGTGGAAATTCTAAGAGGACATCTAGGTGTCACCGTAGTGTATTTATAGTGGCTAAGGTGGCTCATGAGGGGACACATGCCACCTGAGCTTTTTGAAATTGCTTAGTTTTGGCAAAAGTTTTAGGTAATTTTTAAAAATCACTCAAACCTCTAAAAATCATCATGTTTATTTTAAAAATCCTCAAATGGTCCCATTTAAAAGCTCGTAAAATTTCATAGCCAAAAATCCCTTGATAGGAAAGTTTACCAATTACCTGAATTTTTATGTGTAAAACCCAAAATAAAGGAAAAGTTGCAAACGACATTGAAATTCAAAAATTCCTTCACTAATGGACTTAGGATAATTTTTGACCTTTAAGGTGTGGTATTTTTAGGTCTTTCTAGGTACATCTTGGGTTATTCTCAACTCAAATCCATCTAAACCTACGGCCCACTTGATTATAGCTTAAAATAATTTATTAATTCTGTTAAATCTTTAAATTAAGCCATTTTAATCATTTTCTAGCCCTTTAAAGTTTCATGACTAGTACACCCCACTTTAAGCCTTGTGAAATGGACTTGACACTCTAAACACACTTCTTGAGCCTCAGAGGTACTGTTTATGAAACCTTGACTTACGAGCATGACATTGGAATCTAGCATAAAGGCATACATGAAAATGTATATCTAGTCTATAAGCTGTAAGCTATAGAAGTGAGCCAATGATTCCTTTATAAAGTTTCTCATATACACTTTTACCTTTCTCATCTTGCTCTATCTTTATTGTTGGGCTCATTAAAGTACTTGAGGATTTTTCTTCAAGCATTTTGAACTTCTTGAGTAAGTCCTTTGTGTACTTCACTTTATTAATAGAAATTTCTTCTTTGTATTGCTTGATTTGCAACCCAAGGAAGAAAATGAGTTCACCTATCATACTCATTTCAAATTTTTTCTTCATTAATTGTTAAAATTCCTTACATAGAGACATGTTAGTAGTGCCAAATACAATATCATCTATATAGATTTGTATAATAAGCATATAAGATGATTTGTGCTTAATAAAAATTATTGTGCCTACTTTATCTCATTTAAAAGTATGAGCAAGTAAAAAACTACTAAACCTTTTATACTAAGCTTTAGATACTTGCTTTAGACCATACAAAGCTTTGTTAAGTTTGTAGATATTATTTGGATGTTCTAGACTTCTAAACCTAGGAGGCTATTTTACATAGACTTTCTTATTTAGAAATCTATTTAGAAAATCACTTTTTACATCCATTTGATATAACTTAAAATCTTTAAAACATGCAAATGCACATAATATGCTAATAGCTTCTAAATATGCAACCAGTGCAAATGTTTCATTAAAATATATGCCTTTTTCTTAATTATAGCCTTGAGCTATAAGTTTTACTTTATTTCTAATCACATTACCATGTTCATTTAGTTTATTTCTAAACAACAATTTAGTGTCAATTATAAAGCAATTTTTGCATTGAAGAACTAAAAATCATACCTTATTTTGTTTAAATTGATTAAGTTCTTCTTACATAGTAAGAATCCAACTTTTATCATTTTAAGCTTCAATAAAGTTTATATGTTCTAATTGAGAGACAAAAGCTATATTACCACAATATTCTCTCAAAACCCTTCTAGTTATCATCTTTATAGAAGGATTAGTCAATAAATCTTCTTTAGGATGATCTTTGTGAAATTTCCACTCTTTTGGCAAATCTAAATATTGATCTATAGGTTGTTGTTTAGATTAGTGTCCTGTTATAATGTTTTAATCTATATCTTGATTTGGATGTTGATTTAAATGCTGATTTAGATGATGTTGACTTTCTTTTGATTTTCTTCTAGACCTATTTCATCATTCGAAACACATATTTCTCTAGTATAGACATCAATTATATTAAATTTAACATTAATAAATCCTTCTACAACTAATGTTCTTCTATTATAAACCCGATATGCTTTGCTACTAGAAGAATATCCTAAAAATATGTCTTTACCAGATTTAACATTAAACTTTCCTAGGTTATTCTTATCATTAGAAATATAGCACTTGCAACCAAATGTTTGAAAATAGCTTAAATTGAGTGTTTTGGCCTTCTAGAGCTTATAAGGTCTTTTTTAGAGAATTAATTTAATAGTTGTTCTATTCAGATTAACTGCCCAAAAATACTTTGGCAAGTTGTACTCATTGATCATTATTCTAGCCATGTTTTGTAATTTTTTATTCTTCCTTTCTATAATACTATTTTCTTGAGGAGTTTTAAGAGCTAAAAAAATGATGAATACCTATCTTTTCATAATATGCTTCAAAGCCTTAGTTCTCACATTTTCTTCCATGATCACTTTTCAACCTAGTGATCTTATTCCCTTTTCATTTTAGATCGTCTTGCTCAACTTCTTAAAAGATTTAAATACATCTTTTTTTTAAGAAAGAAACAAAGTCAATGTAAACCTTATGTAGTCATCCATAATCACAAACACATAAGCTTTTCCACTTAAACTTGTAGATGTACAATCTCAAGTGGTTCCTTAGTTGTGATTTGCTTCTTTGGTTTAAAGGATGATTTTGTTTACTTTCCTATTTGACAAGCTTTGCAAACATATTTCATCTTTAAAGTTTATCTTTTAGAAGACCTTTAATGACTTTTCACAATAACTTCTCTAAGGCATAGATAATTATTTGTCCAAGCTTTCTATGCCACATTCTACTTTAATCATCTTTAAAAATCAAGCAAGTTGCATTACTATCCTTTAACTCTTCTAGGTTAACTAGATAAACATTCACTAATCTGTGCTTAGTTAGAAGAGTTTCATTTGTTTCAACTTGCTCTACTCTACAGTGATCTAACTCAAATATTACTTTTTGATTCTTGTCATACAATTGGTTTAGGCTTAACAAGTTGAACTTTATACCATCAACAAGTAAGACATCTTTAATGCATAGGTTTGAACCAATTGATCCAATAATAATTATTTTTTCTTTCCTTTTATCTTTAAACTAAACATTTCTACCATTTATCATGGTTAATTTATTAAAGTTTGACATGTCTTAAGTCATGTGTCTAGGATAGCCACTATCCATGTACAATTTGTTAAATTCACTGCTCCTCAAACATAACTATATAGAGATCAAGCAGATTTAGGTCCCCTAATTTTCTTTGGGTCTTTTATTGTTAGTAGCACTAGAATACTTAGCTATATCTTGACCAATAGAAGAGGAATGTACTTTTGGATTATTAAAAGGCTTAAGTTCTTTTCCTTTAGAGCCATAGGGTGAGTGTCTCTTTATAACACTCAAAAAATCCTGGCATTATGAATAGTGACACCTAGGGTTATAAATAGTGACTTTTGGGACATGATCAAGTGTTTATGACATAAATAGGCTATGGTTACAATTTGGTATGAATATAAGGACATTTAAATGTATAATGAGCGATAACAAGTAATATTATGAATAGTGAATCAGTATGTCTTGAATAGTGACCCCCAGTATGGGAATAAGGTTTTAACCCTACTAATTAAGAGTTTATGGATATAGTTTGGTGAAGAAATGAGAAGATTCAAATGAAAAACAAAATAATAACAAGTGTGTACCTAAATAGTAGCTCCTAAGGGTGAACAGTACTTCCTAGGACTTGACTCTTACTAATGTTACAAAATGGTAGCATTAATTATAAGACATTTTGGGTAAAATTTAGAAAGAAACAAGATCATTAAGAGGGTAAAAATAGAACTTATGTTTTTACAACAGTGTACTGTAAATAGTGACATAGTTAAAGCTAAGCAGTAAAATATTTTGTTTATGCCCAAATGGACTTAGAAATTTCACATCCTAAGGCTCAAATATTCTAAGGAGTGTGAACAAAGTAGAGTTGGAATTTTTAAACATTGGAAAGTATTTTATAAAAATTAAACAAGAATAATAACATCGATTTAATTTGATATTTCTCAATTTTTGAGCATGATGTTTTTAGGACCTTCGGTATTATTATAAGTAATTTATTGGGATCTTGAAATTTATTAATTGATAAATGAATTGAAGAGTATTAATTTAAACTTGATTAAAAGAGGGATTTTTAGGCTAAATTAATATAGACCTTTGGATTTTAAGTTAGATTATCCTAGCCCTTGATTTGGGGAGTTAAAAAAGGTCACAAATAGGACTTATGGTAGCAAAAAGTAGCCCTTCTTATCTTCTCCAAGTTGCTAACACACTCACTCTTCCACTTCTTCCATTTTTCTTTTAATCAAGCTTGCCACTTCTAAAATTACACCACTAAATATTAATTTTGACCCAACCTATGAGCTATATAAAGCTTAATTAAAGGACCAATAAGAGCTAATTTTAGTGGAATTGGAGGCTTTGGGTTATGGATGAATAGTGACCACCATAAGAGTAAGTTTTTCTTTTCATGCTTTGACATTTTTCTAAGATGTATCAAGGTTCTAAAAAGAGTTAGATATGGTTAATTTAGATTTTTGGAAGCATGAGAAATTTATAATGAATTTTTTATTATGGTTAAGGTTTATGTTCAAAGAGCAAAAGAGAAAAAGAGAAAGAGGAATATAAAGCTTGAGAAGGTTTAATTGGTATTTTTGACACACTAATCAATTTAATATATATAATGTGTGCATGAATCTTACTAAAAAGTGTATGTTTATGTATGCGCTTGTGAATCTTGGTGGTTAATGATGCGTGATGCTTGGATAGTGTGATGAAATAATGTTTAGATGTGTAATTGACTATGTATTTTGAGATATTGATGAATTAGAGTGTGATTCTTTGGGTGGTCAAATGGTATGTGTAAGGGTGCTTGATATGTAAATGTTAAATATGCCATGTATATGTGTGTTTTGATGTTATAACAAAATGGTTAGTGCAATAAGGTCAAGATGATGCATGAACTTGAGTTAGGCTTGAATTAATATGATAGGTTATTTAGATGTAAAGTTATGGCCTAAAGTTGCCTTATTATGTTTAAGTGGTGTTATAAGTGATTATGATGTGAATAGTGATAATGAGAGTGATAAAGTTATAAATGAGCATGTAATTAGTAAATATGTGTGAGCTGGACATAAAGAATTTAATAATATTAAATGAATGTAATATGTGGCAAATTTTATATGTGGAATGGAACATAAAGGAATGATTTTAAAATATGCCCTAAATTCTGTTTTAAAAGATATGTGACTAGTGAAATAACATGTGATATATATATGTGGAAGTTAGGTACATGAATATTTTATAGATTGGTTTTGTCTGAATGGTCCACAAAAGATAAAATAATAATTTTAACATATGTAAATAATGATTATGCTATATAGAATTAAGTTAGATATAAATTTGGTTATGCAAGTGATATACAATTGGATATGTAAGTGTATGTAAGATGTGTGTAATAATGTTTAAGACTGTGTAATAGAAATTTATTAGTGTGTGTGTGTAATGAAGTACAAATGTAAGGTAGTTAATTATGTTTTAAGAATTGTATTATAAGTTAAAGTAGTATAGATATGTGTATAAAGGCATGAGCTAGTACCTTAGGGGTTCATTAATGGTTTTAAGAGTATTCAATATGACATATTTTATATATGATGTTTCTTGAATTAAAGTATGTGTGTTGTGGTTGTATTTAATGCCTTGATGCATTTAGTAACTTATAATGTATATTAAGTATAATGAGAGATTATATGTATGCTAATAGTGCATTACTACGATGAGTATAATATGAACATGTTGGTTTCATGTAATGTCAGAAATTATATAAAGGAGGAATTGGATTAGTCATGATTATTGCTAAAGTAATGAAGTTGTGAGTATGCCTATATGTAATAAAGATAAAAAAAAAAAAATTGGATTGGCTTATGGTTAATCTTTAAGTTGGCCGAATGATACCTCTAGGTGTACATTGATGTTTTATGTTTATGAGGCATGATTTGGTTATGTGTAGTTATGAAATAAATAAAGATGTATGTTATTAAATTAGACTTATAAGATTAAAGACAAGCATGAATAAAATTGATAATAAAAGCTATGACGGCTAAAATCTTAATGATGTCCAAATGATTGCGTGAACTTAAAATGATGAGTTGATGATGATATTTTAATATTATGCTTGAAATGGAATATGCGAGAATGATAAGAGAAAGAATTGGCATGAAGGGTTATATGACATGTAAATACACGTTCAATTTTGTTAGCTAATGAAATGTTCATAATAGAGTATATTGTTTATGGTCATAAATCAAGCACGATGAATAAAAGAATAATGGATATAGACTATTGATAAGCTATTATGATCATAAAATGAGAAGTGGTGAGTGTTAAAGGATTTAATCAACGATTATAACATGGTAATGTGAGAATACATTAAGAATAGCCTAAAATGATGAAAAGAGTAAGATGTTATGATTAAAATGAGTTATGTATATGATAGTTGTAAAAGATGGATAATGATATGTGATCAATGATAAGTGGGTATGTATCCCTATTAATGTATAAAGATGTGATGTTATGAAAATGATGATGAGATTGTGTTATGCAGTGTTTAAGCCTTAATGTATATAATATACCATGTATGTTGTACAAGATAAGTATGTACATGTTTATGTTACAACCATAATAATTTGTTAATAATGATAATATTATTATTGATGAATGATAATATGTATGAGTTTGGTATATGATAAATATGTTGAATACAACAAAGAAAAAGATTATGGAATGATAGATGACAATGATAGTCATTATGGCCAAACAACCTTATTTGGATAGGTGAATGCTTAAAGCATTCTCAAAGTGTATTGATAAGGTAAATTGCTTTGTGCAATACCAATAAGAATTTGAGGCATATAAAAGTTTATAATGCTATATACGAGTTATGAAAGATGAATATGCTTGATTTGTAATCTTGTGCTTAAATTTCATGAATGAGATAATAAATAGACTTCAAGATAACGAGGAGCACATTTGTTGACCAAATAACAAATAAAACTTACTTAAGCTACATTGTATAGGTGAAACAAAATTTATTATGGTGATGGCCCATATATGTGGATAACCTAGCTTAGAGAGGTTGACTGATCAAATAGGGAGATTAGTAGTTGCTAGGGCACTTTGATGCTTATTAAGACATTTTAGTCACTATATTAAGGCCTATAGGCCACCATATTTTCCTTTGGGCTTTGATTTGATTTGAGACATTCGAATCACCATATGAGACCATTATGGTCATCGTTTGAGAACTTTATAGTCACCATATGAGACCTTTAGGTCATTGTATGAAACATTTATGGTCACCGATTCTCTATATCCAATTGTGAGTCTATATCTCTTATATATTGGCAAAATGGATAAATATCACATAATGGAATTATGATCTTAATAATGAAAATTTAAAATGAGAAAATAGTGTGCGAACATGTTTGATCATGAATGAATGAATGATATATAATGGTGGTAAATGAATGTTTGATTTTTATAACAAGTATTATACATAAAATGACTAGTTGTATGCTTGTATATAATGATATACCTAAATGGCGTAATATGGCTAGAGTATACATATTAAAAAATAAGTAGATTAGGATGAAATGAACTTGATTATAAACATACTATGGATCATATGTTCTAAAGTCTTAGTTATGTTTATTGTTATGGATATGATATAATGTCTTATTTATGATATAATACACTATGTATGTAAGTATATGCATGTTATTATTGATTACACCACTAATTTGCAAAGCTTAGTGCATCATTTTTTGTAATGCACAGATTTTTGGGATGGCACGGATAAAGATTCATCAGGTGAGAGTGTAGATGCTTAGAAATTAGGCCTATGATGAGAACTAGAGATAGGCTCAAACAACAAGGTAAAGAACCTAGAACCCAGGTCTGTATGGACTAACCTAGTATAAGTCCGCTTAGACTTGATGCCATAAGGTCCACACCAATTAGCTAAGACCCAAATTAGAATATTAAGCCCACGGCCCAAAGTCTACCCAGACAAGCTAAAGTCCACATCTGCATAGACTATAATAGACTCGGCCCAAAACTAGGCCTAAGACCTATAAACTTTCAGGGTAGACCTAAAGCCTAGGTCTACCTGGATTTAGAATCAAAAGTTTGTACGAACTTGCCAACAAAAAGCTTTTAGAAGCATGAAATCCCTATTTAAACTCTATCTCTTAATTCTACAAGGACTTTTCCTCTTCTAGATGGTAGAGCTACCCACCAAGCCAATAAATACCTTCTTAAGAGAGAAAAAAGGGGGAGCCAAAAAGCTAAGGAGAAGGCAGTCAGTGAGCTCCTAACCTACTATTCCGAGAGTCTAGGAAAGGACTCCAAAGTAGGATAAATCTACTAGACCTTTATCCTATACCAAAATAATAATCCTTTCTAAAATCTAACCTTTTACATTATTGCTTAAAGCTTATTTACAAGATAAGATCTGAGGCCTCTTACTGTATTTATCTTCATTTATTCATACTATTTTTGTAAACTTATGATCTCTCGTGATTGATCATATTTGAGGTGATTCTATGTAATGCCCATATTGATTATAGGAGTAGGTTGTTATTTCAAACAATTTTATTACATGTAATGTGGCACCCTCTGCCCGATCCGTGCACCAAACCTGAACGAGGGACACGTGTATGCAAAATGATATCCAGTTCCATTATCCAAAACCACTTTAAATTTAAAACTTTTATAAAAGAAAAAATTTATTGACTCAAACATGAAATAAAACATAGAAATCCTTTTTGGCATGCAAATCATGGTAAACATTGGGTTCATCATGGTAGAAATTTGACTGCATAATGGCTATATTGGGACACTTTCTCGAATTTTTATTTGCTTAAAAACACTTCTATAATATCAATAAACTTATCTCCAAACTCCAACGGGTCCTCCTAACCCTCCAATCACATCACAGAACACAATGAGCTTCAGGCTCTCCACAGTCAACATTCTAACGTGTAATCTCATCAATAAGCACACAAACATGTGAGAAGCTAAAACACAAAATCAATAGTTATGATATTTGAGTACAAAAACTAGCTGCAAAATGTAGATTAGACCCAATCCCTCTAATATCACAAAAGCACACTAATTATTAACCATTACATTTACATCACAATCACTATTGCAAAAAGTACAAAAATACATACACAAGGGTTATCTTCGTGTCTCCTAATATACAAAAGCTTTTGCTTTAATCTACTGCCCTATTACTTATGCATTGCAAACAAGCAACATGTTAAGCTTTCGCTTAGTGGTGTAATCACTTTAACTTATAAAAAGATTAGTTTTAGCATATATATATATATATATATATATATATATATATGTAACACAAGTCATTTTCATATTTAATATCATAAGCATGCGATTTCGGTGTCTTATATGCATATATGCACTTTTCAAGCATAAATAATGCATTTTGATAGCATAATTACTAAGGCATTATATAAACATTAATTAACCACCATTTAATTGATAAAATGCATTACATGCATAAAGTCCTGATCTTTATATAATTTCGATCAACATATAATAATAATGCATTACAAGGAATCATAACATACATATTTTTTGGGTCATAATACCCTTATACACACTTAGACTCATATACTCATATATGCATAACAAAATCATAATTACACCATTTATAG
Organism: Hura crepitans; assembly: GCA_948208565.1. Classification (NCBI taxonomy): domain Eukaryota; kingdom Viridiplantae; phylum Streptophyta; class Magnoliopsida; order Malpighiales; family Euphorbiaceae; genus Hura; species Hura crepitans. Next base: position 866 of record CANXYI010305829.1, on the reverse strand, counting down.
CCATATGAATAATAATAATCATATATAAACACCTTTAGAACAAATTTTGTGTCATTCGGCTTACTCATATCTATATGTCGCATATTAATGCCATTTAACATATAATTCCAATCTATGCATTTTTAAGTCATTTTAATTGTTTAAGTTATGCCTATATTAATAAGACAACTAACTAAAACTAGATAATGGAATTACTTAGGGCTAAAGGCACTCGTAGCCATAGGTACATACACTTAGGCCCAAAGGCTTTCACATCTATAGATGCATATCACTTAGGCCCGAAGGCTCCTACATCTACAGATGTGTAACACTTAGGCTCAAAGGCTCTCATACCCTTAGGTATGTCAATTTTAGGCCCGAAGGCTCTCATGCCTATTAGCGTGTAATCTTAGGCCCGAAGGCTCTCACATCCTCAAATGCATAAACAAACTTAGGCCCAAAGGCTTTTATGCTCGTCGACACGTAAATTAATGACCCATAAGTCTCATACCCGAAGGTATGCTAGCAACTGCTATAGTCCTAGTTGATTGGTCAACCTATCCAAACTAGGTTGTCTAACTATATAGGCATCATTAAACATGTCATTATGTGTCAAATTAACTAATTCCACTCTTTATATTATTATATTAATTTAAAATCTTCATTGGCCTCATTGCACCTTTGCATGGCCTAAACATATACACTTGGCCAACATAGGCCTATTGATGTCCATTACACTCGTAGGACTTATTTGCTAGATGTAATGGCATCAAAACACAATAGCATATCAATATGTCACACAAAAACCCAAATATCAACTCAAATAACCATTTTATGGCATTTTTTAGATATTTACATACTAATGGTCATACATTGCCTCATCATGC
>CANXYI010305466.1:0-11484 GCA_948208565.1 Hura crepitans | reverse complement strand
ATACAATTTTTGTCTATCTATTTTTGAGACTCAAATATTATAAGGATAATTTTAGCTAATAAATAAAGTTAAATTGAGCTACTTGGCCCGTTGGTTAGACACCCACTAGATGGGTTGATCAGTCAACTTAGGATTTTGCAGCTACTAGTTCATTGGTGGCTAGAGAGGTCTACAGACTGATCTTTATTATGTCACCCAATTTTTGATAGATATTTATGGTTGGGGAGGCGCACGGGCTGATCTCTATTATGGCACTCATTTAATTTTATTGTGGTTAGGGAGGCCTACAGGTTGATCTCTATTATGCCACATAGTTATTTTTATTGTGTCTGAGGAGGCTATAGCTGATCTCCATTATGGCACACATGCCAGTGCAGCGGTGTAGGTCCAGAATGGAGACCACTGCACTAGTTATTATCCCTCTAGTCTAGTGTTTTAAAGTGTCATCTTTCTAGTCAAATGAAAGAATTTAATCAAATAAATGATCTGACTGAATATGAATAGAAAGATTAAGTATAATGGAATAGTATTTCCTCAACTTTGATAAGATGCTAGTTAAAGGGCATTCTAGTCATTTTGTACGGATGTGCTAGATTAGTCTAAATAATTAATTTAAGTAAATATACATATATAGCAAGCAAGAAGACTACTTCAAGACATATAAACACCTTAGAGAAATAAGTCAGTCAGATATGAATAAATTTTTGAAGAGAAGTAATAAAAACACAATGAAAGGGTATTTTGATAATTTTCCACTTTTAAGACAGATTTAGCAATTTCTCTAAAGTTGCATGCATTAAGTATCAGTCCTCACTCTAATTAATTTAATTGAGCCAAAAATGTTATTTCTAGACCAGACAAATACCTTAAGGGTATTTTACTAATTTGGCAGCCTAATGAACATTTAAATTATTTAATGAAGTAAAAATTACATTTTTTAACTACATAAGTAAAGAACACCATGATTCAACTACTTCAAATTCACTACTGAGTATCTCGTATACTCAGTGTACCAATTTTGGTGTGCAGGTACACTTCAGCGGGACCTACCTCATAAAGCATGACAATAGTGGTTTAGAGGACATAGATGAATAATTTAGGTAAATTGATGTATATTGAGATATCCATGTGCTTAAATAGGAAAGGGGTAGGATAATATATTTAAGCTTGAACAATGTAATATAATTAAGTGATTGAGACTTATTGATGTAAATTTAATATTTTTATGCATGTTCCATAGGGAATGAATATGTGTGTTTGATGTTGATGTTGGTGTGAGCCTGAGGCTCTATATTGTTGCATAGTTTTATTTGTGGCCTGAGGCCTAAGTTTGCTGTGTGTTAGATAATGATGATAGGATGAAATTGGGGGACTAGATGGGTTCAGGTGTTGTGAATAAGTTATAGTAGTGTTTAATAGGATTGTTTAAATTTTGGGATAGAACTCGAATAGTCATTATGCTACTGGATTTTTAGGAAATACCTGAGTATAATTAGATTTCCTTTATAATGGTTAAGTAAGATTTTTTTCCAACCTAAATTGACCATAAGAACTGACAAAACCGATTTTAGAGTCAGATAGCCTGATTTAGGTAGAGGTTGGTAAAAGTTAAACAAATGACCATTGTGGAAATTTTATGATGGGTGACCTAGCGGGAAGTGCACCGCTTATAGGATTTCTTTGGGAATCCAGTAAGGGGTGTCACATGTCCCACCAATGAAAGGCTTCTTCTTATAGAAGAGAAATAGCACACTTGAAGTTCTTCTTATCAATACATTCTAATTGCTTTAATATCCTCTGGGTCCTTTCAAGCCAATATTCAACTCCAGTTGCATCATCCTCCTTAGCCCTCATGAAATTAACTACACCCATCTTTTTCAACTGCTCTAGATAGGTCTTCTATACTAGTGCTAGAGGTGGAGGAGGAGCTGGAGCTAGTGGAGGAGGTGGTACTACTACTAATATATGCCTCAATAGTTCTACGATCTATTGTAATAATGCTAGGGAAGCTTGTTGCTGCTGTGGTGGCTATTGTGATTGTGCAACATTACTAAGTTCAATTGTCACTGCACTAACAACTGCTCCTTGAATAAAGGTAGGAGCATCACTTGCTACCTTCTCTCCATATTCAATTAGTGACCTTTCACTCATTTGATCACTACAAAAGAATAACCTCTATTAGCCTCATTATAGTGTAGCTTATAAAAAAAAAAATTAATCCTAGACACTAGCACTCATGTAAAATACCAAGGAACACCTAAACCTATGCTTTAATACCAGTAAATATGACACCCCTTTCCCGATTCTCGAAGGAACGAGATAAGGAGTGCTACATCCCATTAAGTCACCCATCCTAATATTGCCCTAAGGGTTTATTCATTTAACACTTATAAACATGTATATTTTCCATTCATATATTAGTTGGATCTTCAAACTAATCCCCAAATATCAATGTATAGATTATAATTAACTCCATAATATCATCACAAAAGACCTTAGGCCCACATCACATTTGACCATAAATATTAATACCATTCAACTAAATTAACCATACATCATATAGATCCATTAGTTATAGGTTTACAAAACCATTCAAATAAACATTCACTAAGCCCAACCCATTATACATGAATGCCTTTTAATAACCATAAAAGAAATAATAACATACCCTCGAAATATCTAGCCTACTACACTACAATATATTTTTTAGGCTAAGTAGCTACATTATCAACTACCTATGCATAGGAACACTAATACACTGAGTACAATACTCAGTGGTGAATTTAATACAATGAAAGCATGTCATGTAATTTAATACAATAAAAGCATGTCATGCAGTCACATATGCATCATACAAATCATGTGTGCATCATGTAATATACTGAGACAGTGTCACAAAAAATAATAATAATTTATTATTTTCTTATTAATTTGTTATTAGTTTCATGTTATAGAGTTCATTTTATAAATTTTCCACTCACTATTTATTGTTACTATTCATTATATTTATTATATCTTTTAGGCTTAGGCTAGAAAGATGACACTTTAAAACACTGAATTACAAGCAAAATATAGATTGTGTAGTGACAAACATTTTGGACCCTGATGGCTACACCTACCTAGTATAGTAGCCCACAACTGGACCTTGGCTGCTACACTAGCCTAGTGCAATGGCCTTTTAAGATGTCAGTAGCTGCACCTACCCTACATAATGTAGTGGTCCACATCTTAAACCCTATGGCTATAACCACATAATGTAATGGCCTATATCAAGATCTCAGTGGTTGCACTTGCCCAGTGCAGTGGTCCCACCTCGAAACCACTATAGCTACACCCACATAGTGTACTGGCCAACATCATGACCTCAGTAGCTACACTTATCATCATAATCATCAAAGTATTTGACTCGAAGGCATAAAGTCTCTAGTAGCTACTAATCCATAGTTGATTAGTCAAGCCATCCAGTGGGTGTTTAACTATTGGGCCAACTATCAATTTATCATTTTATTCAATTACCAAACATTTATTTTATTTATTTCCATGTTAATAAGACACAGTTATATGTCAAATTCATATGCTTATTTTTCCTGGACAGTTACAGGTCACTTTTTTCCACTAAGTAGTTATGGGTCATTTTTATGTAGCTTGCACTACTCACTTAGTCATAATTCACAAATCATTTGGTATTTCATTCATATTTTTCATGGCCTCATGCTATCATAGATCATGCCATTATATCTCAAATAATGTTACATTTCCATCACCATACTTCATCATTATTTTTATCATAATTCTTTCATATCAAATAAATCTTATAAGTACTCAAATTTCATATATCTCATTATATGCCATATAATAAATTTTACATTACACTTAGTATACATTTTTCTTTACCAATTTCTTATCATACATTAAATGCACTAATCTTTATCATAATACCATACATGGCCATAACCATACATCATGCCATAACCATACATATATTTTCACATGCCATGTCCCATTCATGTTACACATATCATTACCATCATAATACATCATGATTAACATCAAAATACATCATGTACACACATCAAGCATACATGCATATGCCATGAAATACATGTTATGCATATGACCATACATACATCATGCATATTCAAATACTTTTCATAGCCAAAATATATCCATATCATCATCACTTCCAATTTACCTCATAGCATGCATATTACATGAAATTAAGCATACACATGCATAAACCAAAACTTCCATACATGTTCATACATGTACACATATAAACACATGTTGGCATGTATCGATTATACTAAATCCATATACCTAGGGTATCTCTATACCCTTTTCCACCTTTCTAAGGCCTTGTTTCCCTTAGTTCTTCAAAATCTCTCTTTGAACTTACATTATGGAACTCTAACTTTAAAAATCCATATAAAATCACAGGAAACTCCTACATAGACCTAAAATAAAAATTGAAAAAGAGCACATACACTTAAAAAATGCACAATTCACCTCATACATAAATCTTCCAAAATTGAGCTTTTTTAGTGATTCTAAGGCTAGATTTGAACTCTAGAGATCATGAAGGTCTATTTCCATATGGGATATGTAAGAATTGGTGGTGTTTTGGTGTGGGTTTAAAGCAAAAATAGAGGGGGAATGCTTTAGGAATGGCATTGGCTAGGGCTTCTCATTTGGGGTAGAAGATGACTTCCTTACTCATGTAAAATGGTGTGCATGTGTGAAGGGCCCTTATATATTAGTGGTGCATATGTTAAATCATGCCATGTGGTAATCTAACGGTCTAGAGAAATCATATTTCAACTTAAACTTTGGAAATTTTAAAAATTATATTCAACTTCTAAAAGTAGTCACTTTTATTTTAAAAATCCTTAATTGGGCCCATTTTTTATAGCCTTGCAAAATTTCAATTCCAAACTCCAATGGCAAGTAGATGTACTATTCACTTACTATAACAAGAAATTCAAAAAAATATCAAATGATCTCAAAAAATTAAAATTCCTTCACCAATGAACTCAATGGAATTTTTTTTACTTGGATAGTATGCTATTTCCAGGTCTTTCTAGGCATATCCTAGGTTATTCTCGACACAACCTCATTTAAGGTTATTATTCACTAGTTTACTACTTGAAATGAATTATTGGTTCTACTGAATTTTTAAATTAATCTATTTCCCTTATTTTCTACCTTGTCAAAGTTTTATGACTAGTACACACCTTCATTTTCCTTACAAAGTTATCTCAGCTTCTGAGGAACACTATTCAAGCATCAATGGTACTATTTGAGAAACCTCGATCTATGGGCATTATAGCAACCACCTCTACCTTCACAAGCCCTCTAAAAGACTTATTTAGAGAAGGTCAAGAAAATAGGAGCAATAGATTTTTATGAAAGTAGAGTATGATTATTCAACTAATTCTAAATATTAGTTAGAAAGAATTGTGAGAATTATTTAGCAACTGCAGTGTACCTAAAAAAATGTGATTTGTGTAATGTCTTTATTACAAGAAGAAGCCTTCAGATGGTGGGAGACTCTTTCTGAATGTAAGACACCATTGGAGTTCTTATTGGGGGAATTTAAGAAGAAGTATATCACTAAAAATTATTTAGAGAAGAAGAGACAAGAATTCTTAGACTTGAAATAGAAGCATAAGTGCATTTCAAAATAGGAAAAAAGAATTTGCCAGATTCTGCCCACTTACTTAAAAAGGTGTAAGAGAGTTAAAAAAGGCCTTAATCATGATATCAGACCACATGTTGTAGCAATGAAAATCAAATGCTTTCCTTCTCTTGTAGTAGTAGCTCATGTAATAAAAGAAATACAGAAAGAGAAAATGGAAAGTTTCTAAAAGAAGAGCTCATTCACTTAAGGCTAAGCCAGTTTCAAACTAGAGAACTAGCAAATACATAGAGAATCTCAGGCTCAAAAATCAGGGCAAGGATCATAGGCCAAGCCATGACAATCAACACAAGCTACTAGTGCACTTGTTCCCATTGCTAGAAATTCACCACATAGATATGAACAATATACAAAAGACATGATGGTGTTTTTTGGAAAACAACACTAAGAGCATGCTTTAAATGTGGGTCTAAAGATCACTTTTAAAAGGATTGTCTTGGGAGGATGATAGACTCTACCTAGTTTTAGGCTTCATTGCTGGCACATACTAGAGGCTAAAGATGAGATAAAGGTAATGGGTTAGGAGGTAGTTAAAAGGCCCAATCTGAGATAGTAGAGAGAGTTAATACCACAACCTTATCCTAGCAGTATGCCATTCAAGCATGAGAGGAGGCAAACTCTTTTAATATGATAGTAGGTACATTTTATCTTTTTGAATTACCTACTTTAGGTTTAAATGATTTAGGGTTTACACACTTATACATTTGCACAACATGAGCACATTATAGAGGGTTAATATTATAAAATCTTGATATAGACATTATGGCTAGTAACCTAATAAGACAACAAGATGAAGTTAATAAATTATATCAAGAACGTCTCTCGATAGTTTAAGGACATGAATTTTTGGTGAATCTCATTGGGCTACCATTCAATGAGTTTGATATAATTCTAGGCATAGACTAGTTATCCAAGCACCATAATAGTGAATTGTAAGCAAAAAAGGATTTCACTCAAGATAGCTAATGAGTCTAAAATTATAGTAGAATGTGAAAAAACAAGCTTCTTATCTAATGTTATTTTACTTGTTGTAGCTAAGTGAATGATAAGGAAGGTATATCATGCCTATTTAACTCAAGTTGTTAATACTAAGAAAGTAAAAATAAAGGTTAGTTAGATACCTATAATGTTAGAATTTTCTAGATGTTTTCTAGAAGAGATACTGAGCTTGCTTTTAAAATGAGAGCTTGAATCTAGGATTAAGATTTACCTAGGTACGACACTACTATCTATAGCACTATATAGAATTGCTCTTATAGAATTAAAGGAATTAATGAAATAATTACAAGAATTTCTTGATAAAGGGTTTATTAGACCAAGCGTTTCACTATGGGGAGCACCGATTCTATTTGTAAAGAGGAAAGATAGTTCCTTACAATTACATGTGAACAATAGGCAGCTGAATAAGGTGACAATCAAGAATAAATACCTATTATCTTACATTGATAATTTATTTAACCAACTCAAGAGAGAAATTATTTTCACTAAAATTGACCTGAGATTGGGATATTATCAACTCAGAGTTAAGGTAGCAAATATGCTAAAGACAACTTTCCAAACTAGGTGTATGCACTATGAGTTTTTGGCAATGCCACTTGGGCTTACTAAAGCTCCAACAACATTTATGGATTTAATGGAAAGAATTTTTAGATTTTTCTTAGATTAACTTATGGTGGTATTTATCGATGACATATTGGTGTATTCCAAGAATCAAGAAAAACATGATTAACATTTTAGATTGGTTCCATAGACCTTAAAGATAAAAAGGTCTATGCCAAACAAAGAAAATGTGATTTTTAACTTAATAAGGTGTCTTTCTTTAGACATATTACATCTATAGAATGGCATTGGAGTGGATCTAAGTAAGATAAAGGCTATTTTGGAACAGAAGCCACTTAGGAATGTGATTGAAATCAAGAGTTTCTTAAGTTTGGCTACTTATTGCAAGCAATTGATCAAGGGATTCTTAATGACTGTAGCTCTTATGACACGACTATTATGCAAGAATGCTAAATTCCTTTGGGATTAAAATTATGAAGAAAGCTTTAATAAGCTAAAGAACATGTTGCTAGAAGCTCCTATTCTCACTCAGCTAGTGTTAAGAAAGGACTTCATTATTTATAATGATACCTTTCACAACGGATAGGTGTGTCCTTATATAAAATGGAAAAGTGGTAGCATGTGTATATAAGTAACTGAAACCACATGAAAGAAACTATCCAACATATGATTTAGAGTTAGCATCCATTATATTTGCTTTAAAGATATGGAAGCACTATCTTTACAAGGAGAAATATTATATGTACATGGATCAAAAGAGTTTGAAATACCTTCTTATAAAGAAGGAATTAAACTTCAGGTAGCACAGATGGATGGAGCTAATTAAGGACTATGATTGCCTTATTTACTATCATCCAAGTAAAGCTAATATGGTAGTTGATGCTTTGAGTCAAAAATTTATATCTACCATGAGAGCAATAAATGTCAAGCTAAAATATTTAGATGATAAAGCACTCTTAGCTGAGCTATAAGTAAAGCTAAGTTTTGTGTAACAAGTAATAGAAGCACAAAAAAAAAGATAGCTAGCTTATGAATATCATAGGTTTAGCCTAAGAAGGGAAGTCCACTTAATAAAAAAATTAAAACAAATGTATATTTCTATTATCATGATCAATTATGTGTGCCAGATATAGAGGAGATAAAGAAACAAATATTTCAAAAGGCCTATAATACCCATATGCTATGCACCTAGGAAGCACTAAGATGTATCATGATCTAAAACCTTACTATTAGTGGCTTGGTATGAAGAGGGATGTAATGAAATATTTGACTAGATGCCTTATGAGTCAGCAAGTGAAGGCTGAGAATCAAGTTCCTTCTAGATTGCTTTATCCCATTGTAATACCAAAATGGAAATGGGAAAGAGTCATGGTAAATTTCATAATTGGACTATATATAGTGAGGAATAAGTGTGCTTCAATATGGTTAATTGTAAATAGATTGACAAAGACTGCTCATTTTATACCAGTACAGATGGATTACTCTCTAAAGAAACTTGCACAATTATATGTTGATGAGATTGTGAGTTTGCATGGGGTGCCAACTTCTATTATGTCTGATCGAGACCTAAGATTCACATCGACATTTTGGAAGAAGCTATATAGTGCCTTAGGTACTTGACTAACCTTTAACACAAAATTTTATCTATAAAAAGATGGCTAAGATAAATGAGATATCTACGAACTTGAAGACATGTTAAGAAGTTTTGCCATAGAACTCAAAGGAAGTTGGGATTGTTATTGCTCCTTTGCAAAATTTGCATATAACAATAGTTCTCAAGCAAGTCTAAGCATGGCACCTTATGAGGCCTTGGATGGGAGAAGGTGTAGAACTCTGCCATACTAGAGTGAGTTTAGTGAAAGTAAGTTGATAGGACTAGACTTAATCAAGGATATGGAGGAGAAAGTTAAGATTATTAGAGATAGACTGAAAGTAACATCAAACAGATAGAAAACATATTTGGATTTAAAGAGAAAAGACATCAAGTATAATGTCAATGATGAAGTCTTTCTTAAGGTGTAAGCATAAAAGAAAGTGCTTTAATTTGGCAAGAAAGCAACTTAAGTCCAAGGGTCTATACAAGATAACTTGGTAGCCTACAAACTAGCTTTCCCTCTAGAGCTACAACAAATCTATAATGTTTTTCACATATCAATGTTAATAAGGTGTATATTAGGTTCTTCATATGTATCGCCAATTAAAGAAGTAGAGATTCAGCCAAATCTATTGTATGAGGAAGAACTAAAGAAAATTTTAGCTCGAGAGGTAAATGAATTGTACAATAAGATTGTACCAATAATGAAAGTATTGTAGAGACATTACAACATTCAGAAAGCAACTTGAGAGAGTGAAGAGTAAATGAGAGAGCAATATCCAAAATTATTTGAACTAGATAATTTTTGTTGGTTTCTATGAACTCATGCACAATAAAAATAAATTATCCATGTAACCCTAACAAAGGTTAGAACATTAAAAAACTGAAAAACAAAAAGTTTATATTAGAGGAGATCATAGAATTAGAATTTACTATAAATTCTCTATGTGATTCCTTTATGTAGCTTTCCTTTTCTATTGCTCTTCTCATCAGGTTTTCACAAACTATAATGATCTTTAGTTGGGAAAACCTCTAAGGTAATCCACACAAGAAGTTCTTAGAAGAGAGCAACTTGAAAATCTAGGAACTAGTAAGATTTTCATGCGAATGAAGGAAGAATAAGAAATTTGTGTGTTTTCAATTGTTCTATACGGCAATTTCTGCTACATTTCTATGCATATGATGGCCATAGCTATAAGAGTTATTTATAAATTAAATAAAACCTTTTTAGGTATGATTTTGACAATTAAAATCAGCCCTAAGTTAGACAAGATTGGACCCACACATTGGGCCCCATTTAGTTCTATACGCATAAACCTTTTAATAGGCTTATATACAATTTACTTTGGCCCCACTTTCATTAATCTTACGTGGCACTACTGGACCCTATTTTTGATTAAGAATTACTTTGATTTAAGGCCTTTTAAACATTTCAAAAGTGCATAAAAATTAGATGTAAGAGCTGTGACACCCATTACTAAATTACTAAAGAAACCTAATAAGTGATACACTTCCTATCAGGTCACCCATCCCAAAATATCCCTAGGCTTACATTGCATAAAACTTATAGATTATTTAATATTTAATCAAATATTTCTTGAATCCTTAGTGTACCACTTAGACATTATTCTCTATGGTATATTTAATTCTAAAATCTAATTAATGAGCTATTATAAATTTCAAAGAAATTTGGGTAGCACAACGGCTACCCGGGTGACATTTTAAAAATTTTGACCTGTAAAAAAAACACTTATATAACATCAATCACTTCTCCTACCACATTCTAGACCCTTCTAGTCCTCTATTATCATCAACATATCCTTTACCATAGTCAGTCATCATAGAGGTCCTCAGGCCCATAAACATTAGAATATGATAAAAATTATACCATTTAAGTCCACATGCCTATTTATATATATTACATGTTTAACTTGAATTTATAGACACTAGCATCTTCTACGCTTACTGAACCCATAACCTATAGTATTTACATGAGTGCCTACTAAAACCATTAAAGATATAACTTAAGTTACCCTTTGATGCCTCTACTACTACAACATACAAAACTTGAGGCTGGACTGCTACTTGTTGTTACCTGCACACCAAAACACTAGTATGTTGAGTATGAAACTCAGTGGTGAATTTAAAAGAATAAAAACATGTCACCACAGGTACACAGATGATCATACAAGCTATAGATGTATGTATGTAACACATATAATCCATGTAGCAAAATAATATTATTTTATTAAAAATGTTACAAAATAATATTATTTTATTACCCAGTCTGACCATTCATTTTATTATCCTTAAGCCATTCTAGTTTGTCAATAATTTATGTATCATTATTATCTATCATTAGGTATAATATTTAATTTATCAAGTAGGCCTAACTAGGTAAACTATACTTTAAGACACTGGACCAAAAGGGAAATCAAATTGTGTAGTGGCCCTGCATTTTGGGCCTCGGCCTTTAGTGTAGTGGCCAATCTTATAGACCCTAACCATTACACTAGCCTAGTTAGATAGTTATGGCTTGGATGTCCTTAGTACCAGACAAAAGGATATATCAATATCTCATTATGGTATATTATCAATAACATGTGCAGTCGCCTATCTTATGGACCCTAACCTC
>CANXYI010305465.1:0-10023 GCA_948208565.1 Hura crepitans | reverse complement strand
ATTTATTAAGTTTAAAAAGAAATTAAATGAATATAGACCATTAGATCACTATATGTTGCAATATAAGCCATCCACCTTGCCCAGATAAAAGGCCTTACATGTGTAAAAGCCATAATTTTCCTCTCTTTTCCCCTAAAAATTCAATGCCATTTCCCTTTTCTTCTCCCACCATTTTTCTTTCTCTCCTCCCACACACTATTAATTCTCATAAAAATTACATGCCCTAGACCCTCCATGACCTTTATAAGCTAATCCAAATGGAAGATTGGCAAAAACATGCCTAAAAAGAGAGATATTCACTTAGGATGAATAGTGCCAAAATTTTGTGTAATTGAATATTTTCTAATTTTTATTTTTGTTCTAGGTAGCTTAAGTAATTCTGAGGAAATCTATGTTCTTAGATTTTTAATTAGAGCTTTATAGAATTTTTGGAGAATTTTTCCAAGTGAAAATTGTATGTCAGGTCAAAGAGAGAGAGTGGAGGAGGGAGCTCAAACTAAGCCTTAAAGTGATGGAAAAGAGGTGTTTTCATGCCCTAGGTATGTGGAATAGATGTAAATTATACATGCCATATGATTTTGCAAGCGTATGCATGTGTGTGTGTGTATGGAATTCATGAAAGTGAGTGTTTAGTATGGAATTGATGGTGTGTCTATGTTTAAGGCATGAAATAATGGTATATGCATGATTTGGGTAAGAGAAAATAAGTGGAAGTGTGTAAAGTGGTAATGGCCAAAATATGTGTGTATGTATGTCATGGCATGTATGCAGGGGTATGGCATGAAATGTATGGCATTGGCATGTAATTGGCATAAAAAATAGGCATAGCAAAATTAATGCAAGACATGGCATAAAACAACTAAGGAATAAATGAGTTATGACCTAAAATGACATGTAAGGTTATTACATAAAATGGCATGGAAAATGGTTAGTGAAAATGTGGAAAGAATGGCATAATTGAGCATGAATAAATAGGAGATCACATGGATGATAATGGTTAGTAAATGCATGGATTAAGGTTGGTACATGTAATGACATGAAAACCATGATAGAAAGAAAATGGCCACGTGAATAGTAATTAATATAAAAATGACCAAATGAACAGTAACATGAGAAAAATTGACCATTTGAATAATGTTTTTGTGGAAAATGACTCGTAACTAGGAAAGGTGTGTAAGTGCACCCTTATTGTAATTGTGGGATACTAGCAAGGTTATAACACTTAAAAGATGACTAGTAGTGGAATAATAATGGTTAGACATTAGTTAAGCCCATCAATTAGACACCTACTGTATGGGTTAACTAGTCAACTAGGGAATTAGTAGCTGTTAAATAGTTGGTTCCTCTAAGGGCCATTGTTGTATATTGGATATGACAGTGCAGCCGTTGAGGTTTTAAAGTTAAACCCTTCAAACTTGGGTATTAGGAGGTCTACCTACTGATCCCTACTACCTATTGGATTGATCGTGGATATTGGGAGGTTCCACGAGGCTGATCCCTACTATCCACTAGTGCTTTGTTAGACATAATTGTTCAGGATATTGGGAGGTCCCATAGGGCTGATCCTTATTATCCCCTTTGCAGATATTGGGAGGTCTATGGACTGATCCCTACTATCTGCAAGTCCGGTATTAAGAGGTCCCATAGAGCTGATCGCTACTATCAGAATAGGTAGGTGTAGCTACCGAGGCCCAATATATAGGCCACTACATAGTATAGATCCTACTATCTAGTGGGTTAAAGTGTCATCTGTCTATTATGGGCTTGAATAATAAATGGATTAATGGGATGTAAAAGAATATGACTAACAAAGTTGGTTACTTGCATAACAAGATAGTAAAATGTATAGAACCTAGCTGATAAACCTGTGATCATATGATATGCCATGATTTCATTATTCATGCTTAGATGTACTTCATTTCATTGATGTATGTGTATATACGTGACATGCATTTGTTATATCAATTCCATCACTGAGTGTATACTCAGCGTGTCTATGTTCAAATGTGTAGGTTATAGATGAGATTAGCTATTAGCCTCACCACGTGCAGTATAACTATTTACTCTTTTGGGTAATCTTTCTATACTTGTTGGAGATTGTATAGTGGCACTTGTGTATATATATGGATGTATAGGAAAAATATTATCCCAGATGATATATAGGGTAAACATGTAGTAATTACTACTTAACCAACTTTAACTGACGAGATATGTATGGCTATGTAGCTTATATTATATGATTTTATTGGTTGCTTATGTGCTATGGGTCTGAGACCCTGTGTTGATACTATTGGCTCTATGTGATGTGACTTAGGGGACCAGAAGGGTTCAGGAGTTGTGACATGTGTGGATAATAGTTATAAAAGTGCTTTTTGCATAAGAAATAATTTTGGTTTTTCACTCGAGTAGCTATTATGCTGTCCAATTTTTTGTAAAATGGATAACAGATGTAAAATGGTATTTTATTAGACTAAAATAGGTAGTATTAGAAGGTTGTATAGTAATAACCACTAATTAGTCAAAATAGGATAATAATATGAAAAAAGTCATAAGTGTTAAATGAATGAACCCTGGGGTAATTTAAGGATGGGTGACCTAAAGGAAGTAGCACACTTTGTCTATTTCCTTTAGGAATAGTCAAGGGGTGTTATAAAGGAAGACTATAGAGTTTGAATTGGGAGAGGATATATATCATACTACCATAACAGATTGTGTATACCTGATATAAATGACCTGAGAACATAGATTTTGAGAGAGGTACATGAAGCTCCTTATTCTATGCATCTAAGTAGTTCAAAGATGTATTTGGACTTAAAGCCTCATTATTAGTGGTCAAGAATAAAGCATAATGTAGTTGAATATGTGGCCAAATACTTGACCTATCAACAAGTAAAGGCTAAACATTAAGTTCTTTCTAGATTGTTGCATATAATAGTAATACCAAAATGGAAATAGGAGAAGGTCATTATAGATTTTGTGACGGGATTACCACTGACAAGGAGTAAGTGTGATGCTATATGGGTAATTATGGACATGTTAACTAAGATAGCACATTTTATTCCTATGAGGATGAACTATTCTTAGGAGAAGCTAGCATAACTGTATATTGATGAGATTGTGAGATTGCATGGTGTGCCAATAGCCATTATTTCTAAGAGAGACCCTTAATTTATCTCCAGATTCTGGAAGAAATTACATGAAGCGCTTAAGACTAAATTGACATACAATACAACCTTCCATCCTCAGAAAGATGGACAATAAAAAAGAGTGACACAAGTTCTAAAAGACATGTTACATAGCTATGCCATCGAGTATAAGGTAGTTGGGATCAGTATATGTCATTGGCTAAGTTTGCTTATAATAATAGGTATCAAGCTAGTTTGGGTGTGGTAACTTATGAGGCACTATATGGTAGAAGCTGCGAAACTCTTCTATGCTAGATTGAGGTTGGAGAAGGCAAGATAATGAGACCTAATTTTGTCAAGGATGCAGAGGATAAAGTTAAGATCAATTGAGAGAGATTAAAAACTACCATAGATCATCAAAAGTCTTATGCTGATGTGAAAGAAGAGATATTGAATATGAAGTGGGTGAGAAAGTATTTTTGAAGGTATTACCATGGAAGAAGATACTCAGATTTGGTAAGAAAGGAATACTTAGTCTTAGATTCATTACTCTCTATGAGATTACAAAACATGTGGGGCCATTAGCTTATAGGTTAGCTTTACCACCTGAATTACAGCAAATACATGATGTGTTTCATGTGTCGATACTATAGTGGTACAGATCTAATCCATCCCTTATGATTTCAGCAAAAGAGATTCAAGTGCAACCAGACTTGACTTATAAAGAAAAACCTATGCAAATTCTGGTTAGAGAATTGAAGTAATTAAGGACTAAGTCCATTCCTTTACTAAAGGTGCTATGGAGGCATCACAACACTAAAGAAGGCACATGGGAAATTAAGGAGCAGATGAAGGCTTAGTATCCACACTTGTTTTCATCAGGTAATTTTAAGGATGAAATTGATTAAGAGGGGAAGAATTGTAAAGCCTATAGATTGAGGTTTTACGAATAGTACCTTTGAGGCTTGAATGGTGTTATTAGGAAGCCGGATCACTTTGTAAGGCCAATGAAGGTGTGCATTAGTCATAAAACTTTGATGGGCTAGAAAATGAGAAAAATAAATTAATTTAAATATTTAATAGTACCAATAATTCATTTTAGGTAGTAAACTAGTGAATAGTAATTTAAAATGAGGTTATGCCAAGAATGACTCGGGATGTGCCCGGACAAACCTTAAAATAGCACACCCTGAAGGTCAAAAATTCCATTGAGCTCATTGATGAAGGAATTTTAATTTTATGAGATCATTTGATATTTTTTCGAAATTTCTTGTTATAGTGAGTGAATAGTACACCCACTTGCCATTAGAGTTTGGACTTAAAATTTTGTGAGGCTGTAGAGGGGCCCAATCAAGGATTTTTAGAATAAAAGCAACTATTTTTAAAAGTCTAATATAATTTTTAAGATTTTCCAAGGTTTAAGTTGACATATGATTTTTGTGGGCTATTAGATCGCCATATGTCATGATCTAACACATCTATGACTAATATATAAGAGTCCCCCACACATATACATCATTTTACATGTGTGAGAAAGTCATTTTTAACCTTTAGAACCTTAAAGAAGAGATGCCATACCAAGAGAGCTCCCCTTTCATTTTTGCTTCAAACCCACATCTAAACAACACCAAATCTCACAAGTTTTATATGTAAATGAACCTCTATGACCTCTAGATTTCATTTCTACCCATAAATCACCTAAAAACCTCACTTTTACAAGATTGGTGTAAGAGGTGAATAGTGCTATTTTTAGTGTAAGTGTTCCTTTTCTAATTTTATTTTAGGTTCATATAGTCCTTGAAATTCTAAGAATTTTCATGTTTATATATTTCTATTTGGAGATTCCTATGATTTAGATGGATTTTTAAACTTAAGGTACTATAATGTAAGTTAAAAGAGAGATTTTGAAGAACCAAGGCAAACAAACCCTTAGAAGGGTGGAAAAGGGCATAAAGATACCCTAGGTATGTGGATTTAACAGAATAGATGCTTGCCAACATGTGTTTATACATGTACATGCATGGACATATGTATAAAAGTTTTGGTTTATGCATGTGTGTGCTTGATTTGATGTAATATGAATGCTAAGATGTAAATTAGATGTGATAATGATGGTAGGGATGCATTTTAGATGTGAAAAGTATGTGAATATGCATGATGTATGTATGGTCATATGTATGACATGTATGTCATGGCATGTGCATATGTGCTTGATGTGTGTACATGATGTATTATGATGTTAGACATGATGTATTATGATGGTAATGATATGTGTAACATGAATGAGACATAGCATTTGAAAATATATGTATGGTTATGGCATGATGCATGGTTATGGTCATGTATGGTATTATGTTAAAGATTAGTGTATGTAATGTATGATAAGAAATTGGTAAAGAAAAATGTATACTAAGTGTGAAGTAAAATTTATTATATGGCATATAATGAGATATATGAAATTTGAGTAGTTATAAGATTTATTTGGTATGAAAGAATTATGATAAAAATAATAATGAGGTATGGTGATGGAAATGTAACATTATATGAGATATAATGGCATGATCTATGATAGCATGAGGCCATGATAAGTATGAATAAAAGACCAAATGAATAGTGAATTATGACTGCATGAATAGTGCAAGTTACATAAAAATGACCCATAATTGTCTAATGGAAAAAATGACCTGTAACTATCCAGTAAAAATAAGCAAATGAATTTGACATATAACCATGTCTTAATAACATTGAAATAAATAAAAAATATCTAGTAATTGAGTAAAAATAATTAATAGATAGTTAGCCCAATAGTTAGACACCCACTAGATGGGTTGATCGGTTAATTAGGGATTAGCAGCTGCTACAGACTTTATGCCTTTAGGGCTATTACTTTGATGATTATGATGGCGGGTGCAGTTGTTAAGGTCATGATGTTGGCCACTGCACTATATGGGTGCAGCCATGGTAGTTTCGATGTGGGACCACTACACTAGGCTGATGCAGCTACCGAGGTCTTGAGATAAGACACTACACTATGCTAGTACAGCAGCGAAAGTCTAGTTATGGGCCACTACATTATATTGGGTAGGTGTAGCTATCAAGATCTTGTGATAGGCCACTATACTATGTGGGTGTAGTAGCTGAGGTCTAGTTGTGGGCCACTGCACTAGGTGGGTGCAACCATCGAGGTCTAAAATGTGGGCCATTAGACAGTCTTGATTTCCCTTGTAATACAATGTTTTAAAGTGTTGTCTTTCTAGTTTGCGCATGAAAGATAAAATAAAAATAGTGAATAGTAAAAGTAAATAGTGAATGGGAAAATTTATAAAATGAAGTTTATAGCATGAAACTAATAATTAAATTAATAAGATAGAATAATAAATTATTAATATTATTATTATTATTATTATTATTTATGAAACTATTTCAATATATTACATGATGTATGTATGGGTTGTATGATGCATATGTGATTGCATGACATGCTTTTATTGTATTAAATTCACCATTGAGTCTTATACTCAGTGTATCGATGTGTTGATGTGCAGGTAGTCGATAGTGTCGCTGCTCAGCCTCAGAAATACATTATAGTGTAGCAGACTAGATATTTTAAGGCTATATTACTTTTTCTGTTTATGGTTATTATAAGGCATTCATCTACACTGGGTTGGGCTTAATGAATATTTATTTGAATGATGTTGTAAACCTATAGCTTATGGATTTATATGATGTATGGTTAGTTTATATCTGAATAGTATTAATATTTATGTTTTGATATGGTGTGGGCTAAGGGTTGGTGTGATGATAATATGGAGTTAATTATAATCCGTACATTGATATTTGATGGTTAGTCTGAAGATCTAACTAATATCTAAATGAAAAATATATATGTAGTGTTAAATGAATGAGTCCTTAGGGCAATATCAGGATGGGTAGCCTAAAGGAAGGTTGCATCACTTATCTAGTTCCTTTGGGAATCGGGCGGGGTGTGTTACATTTAGTGGTATTAAAGCTTAGGTTTTGGTAGTTCTAGGTAGTTTACATGAATACTAATGTCTAAGTTTGATTTTCTGATAAGCTACATTGCAATGAGGTTGACAGAGGTTATTCTTTTGTAGTGATCAATATGAGTGAAGGGACACCGTCTGAGTGTACAGATGAGGTAGCTAGTTATGTTCCTACCTTAGCTTAGGGAGCAGCTGTTAGTGCAATGACACCCAAACTTAGTAATGCTGCACAAGCACAACAACCATCACAGTAATAGTAGGCTTCACCAGTATTACTACAGTAAATAGTAGACCTACTAAGACAAACATTCGAAGTAGTTCCTCCTCCACCAGCTCTAGCTCCTCTTCTACTTCTAGCACTAGTACAAAAGACCTATCTAGAGCGGGTGAAGAAGATAGGTGTAGTTGATTTTTTAAGGGCTAAGGAGGATGATGTAGCCAGAGCTAAATATTGGCTTAAGAGGACCATGACGATATTAGAGCAATTGGAATGTACTGATGAGGAGAACTTGAAGTGTGCTACTTCTCTCCTATAAGAAGAAGCTTTTCATTAGTGGGACATCATAAGGAAAAGAAAGGCAACAACAACAGAAATCACTTGGAACTTCTTTCTGACAAAATTTGAAAAGAGATACATTCTAGAATCATACAAAGTTAAGAGAAGGCAAGAGTTTTTCAATCTAAAGCATTGTTGAAGGTCCATCTCTGAATATGAGAAGGAATTTGCAAGACTTAGTACATATACAAATGAGTTTATTCTTAGTGAAGAGGAGAGATGTAAAAGGTTCTTTCAAGGCCTTAATGTGGAGTTATGCATGCAGATAGCATCTTCAAAGATTACATATTTTATAGTTTTAGTGTCAATCGACTATGATATGGAAGAAATGATGTGGGGGAAGAGAGTGGTTTTATGAGAAAGAGGTAGTATATAGCTGGCTAAACTAGCTCAACACCTAGAGCTAGTAAGAGATAGAGGAAGGCCTAGACTCAGTCTCAAACAGGACATCAGACATAAAGGTAGCCACTATCTCAGAGGTCAGGACATGCATCTATATCTATGCCTAGATGTTTGCAATAGACTTCGAGTGCCTCAGGTTCAGTATATAGGAGTGCACCTCCTACCTATGAGACTTGTAACAGGAGACATTAGGGGAGGTGTAGATCAGTCAGGTGAAGAGAATGTTTTGTGTATGGGGCTAAAGACTACTATTAGAGGGACTGTCTATAGAGGCAAGCAAAACTTGTATAGACATAAGCTTCAATAGCACCCTAAAATAGGGGGTAGAGATAGTTTAGAGCTAACCAGCCCAATAGCAGTCAGGGAACCAAGTTTAAAGCATGAGCTCCTACCAGAAAGTATGTCAACAGAGCTCAAGAGGAAGTAGAAGCTCCAGATGTGATTGCTAGTACATTTCTCTTATTTAATGCTCCAATTTTGGCATTGATAGATTCAGGCTCAACATATTCTTTTATATGCACTATACAAGCATAAGATAGGGGTTTAGAACTAGAACTAGTAGATGTAGACATTAAAGTTAGTAACCTAATTGGATAGAGTGTAACTGTGAATAGAATATATAGACACTATCCTCTGATGATTTAGAATTAGATATTTCCTGTAGACTTAATAAAACTCCCGTTTAATGAGTTTGATGTCATCTTGGGGTATGGATCAATTATATGAACATCAAGTTATGGTAGATTGTAAAAATAAAAGGCTTACACTTAAGACTTGAGGTAATAGTTTTAGGTGAGAGAAATTCTCTAGATAACTTCATTTTAGCTATTACAATAAGAAAACTGATCTGTAAGGGTTGTAAAGTCAATTTAGCTCATGTAGTGGATAGTAGTAACTCCACACCTAGCATTGACCAGATCCTAGTCATATTTGAATGCCCAGATGTATTTCCTGATTTGTTAGCAGGATTACCCCCACAATGAGAATTTGATTTTGAAATTGAAGTGTATATTGGTACAACACTTGTATCTATTACACCTTATAGAATGACACCTACTGAGTTAAAAGAATTGAAGGTGTAACTATAAAAATTGTTAGACAATGGTTTCATGAGACCCAATATTTCACCCTGGGGAGCACCCGTGTTATTTTTAAGGAAGAAAGATGGGTCACTTCGATTGTGCATTGATTACAAACAGTTGAATAGGGTGATTATGAAGAATAAATACCCTTTGTTGAAGACTAATGACCTTTTTTATCAGCTTAGAGGTGTAGGTATCTTTTCCAAGATAGACTTGAGATTGGGATACCATCAATTGAGGATTAAGGAGTCTGACATATCTAAGATTTCTTGTAAAACCAGATATAAGCATTATGAATTCTTAGTGATGCCATTTGGACTCACTAATGCCCTAATAGCTTTTATGGACCCAATAAATAGGGTTTTTCAACCATACTTGGATCAATTTGTGGTAGTGTTTATTGATGATATCCTAGTATATTCTAACACTCGAGAGGAATATGAACAACATTTCAGGATTGTTTTACAGACCTTAAGGGAAATTGTATGCCAATCTGAGCAAGTGTGAATTCTAGTTGAATGAAGTGGCCTTTCTAGGTCATATTACATCAATAGAAGGTATCAGGGTAGATCCCAATAAGGTTAATGTTATGTTAGAGTGGAGGCCACCTAGGAATGTGACTAAAATACAAAGCTTCCTAAGTTTGGCTAGTTATTATAGAAGATTTGTGAAGGGATTCTCCATGATTATAGCACTATTAACTGGACTATTGAGAAAAGATGTAAAGTTTGTATAGGTGAGAAGTGCTAGGAGAGTTTTAAGAAGTTAAAGGCAATGTTGACTGATGCTTCTACACTTGTCCAACCTGAACAGGGTAAGGACTTTGTTATCTATAATGATGCCTTACATAATGG